>MJUU01014056.1:15300-33148 GCA_002080025.1 Modiolus philippinarum | reverse complement strand
TTAGTATGATGTTTCTTGGCACATGCTTTAGCCCGGGCTATAATTTTATGTTCCTGGCCCCGCCCGTTTTAGAAAAAGGGGCCAAAAGGGGTTAAATTGGTTGTTTTCACATATTTGACTGTAGAATCTTTATTATTTATCGGATTTTGATGGGGTTACTTTCAGTAAACTCCTTAGAAAATTTCCAATCTGGAGTGTGCCAACGGATTCCACGTGGCATGTACCGTTCACGAGATAAATGGGGCCCAAAAGGGGCGAATTTCAAAAAATTCATTTTTTTTATTTTTAGTCCGATTTTGATGCAATTTTTTCCAGAGGATTCCAATTGAAAAATTATCGTAGCGCTCTACTTTTAGATTTTTGGTAACTTGTTTCCTTACCCAGCTATGAGGGGCCGAAGGGGGCCAAAACCGTAAATTTACAGATAACCAAAAAATTTTATTTTTCATCGGATTTCGATGGGATTTTTTTCTTTGGATTTCTCTTGATGTAAGCTTTCAGCACCATGTCAACGGATTTGGCGTAGCTCTTACCGTTTCCGAGCTATGAGGGGCTGAAGGGGCCAAAATTGTAAATTTACAGATAACCTAAAATTTTCATTTTTCTTCAGATGTCGATGGGATTTTTTTCTTTGGATTCCTCTTGATGTAAGCTTTAAGTTGTATGACAACAAATTTGGCATAGCTGTTACCGTTTCGGAGCTATGAGGGGCTGAAAGGGGCCAAAATTGTTAAGTTACAGATAACCTAAAATTTTTATTTTTCATCGAATTTTGATGGGATTTTATTCTTTGATTCCTCTTTATGTAAGCTTTCAGTTATATGTCAGCAGACTTGGCGTAGCTCTTACCGTTTCCGAGCTATGAGGGGCCGAAGGGGGCCATAATCGTAAATTTACAGATAACCTAAAAAATTTATTTTTCGTCGGATTTCGATGGGATTTTTTCTTTGGATTCTACTTGATGTAAGCTTTCAGTAGTATTCAACGGATTTGACGTAGCTCTTGCCGTTCCCGAGCTATGAGGGGCCGAAGGGGGCCAAAATCGTAAATTTACAGATTACCTTAAATTTTTATTTTTCATCGCATTACGATGGGATTTTTTTCTTTTGATTCCTCTTGATATAAGCTAGAGGGTCAAAGAGAAATCATAAGGAGTCATAAGGGCTAATTTTTATTTTCCCTAGTTTGTGTCCAGCTAATTACTCGGTCAATCTCCTTATTGCGTCCATCTAATTATTGTGTCAAGCTCTTTCCTATGTCCATACTTACTTTAAATTACACTTTTTCAAATTTCAGTGGACGACATGCTGCGGTCGTATCATGCTGTGTTCGGCGTAGCCCTTTATTTGAAAGGGTCGGAAATTGGTTGAAATGGACAAAAGAGCACTTTGTTGCCATGGAAAAAAACCAGAAGCATATATTTTTTTTGTTGAAAAATTCAGTTTTCTGATAAAAAGAGGAATTTTGAGAAATATGTATTAAATAGGTTAAAAGGGGAACCCCTGCCCAAATTTTCTTTGGAAAGAGATCTGACATTGGATGTAATGAACAAAAGAGCATTTGGTTGCCATGGAAACAAAACCAAAAGCATATTTTTTGGAAAATTAGGTTATCCGATAAAAAAGGAATTATGAGATATATGTATTACATGGGTTATAAGGGGAACCCTTGCCCAAATTGTTTTTCAAAAGGGAGTCCTGTAATGCCTTAGTATCTGATATGGGAGTTCGTTTGGGAGACTTTTGTGTTTCGCTTGCGAACACAGTTATAACTTATTTAAAAATGCCAAGGTTAAAGGTCATTGGTCACATTGAACTTTGACCCTAGACCTTGTTTTTGTAATTACTCATAAACCGTAATAGATAGCTGATAATATGTAATGGCCAAAATGTGTGTCTTGTTAAGATCTACAGTAACTTCGGTATTTAGTTATTTGTTACATAGGGTCCAAAATTATGGGACCAACCGTTTTCGGTTTATGGACCGAAAACCGATTTTGATGTCCGAATTTTGTGTTTTTTGCTTATAGCTCAAATATCATTGAAGATACTAAAAGACATTCAACGTACAAAATGTTCAGGAAGTCTGGACCTTCAAAATGAGGTCAAAGGTAAAGGTCACAGCCCCAAAGCTTTATTTCATGTTAAAGTATCAATAAATGTATATTTTAAGCTTTGAATGTTGGTTTCATTAATGAATCAATAATGAAACCATTATGACGCAACTTCCTTTCTGATGCAATCCAGTACATATACTTACGAAGTGATAACCTGTGAATCAAAGTACTACTTATACTGATAGACGAAAAAATAATGAGACAAGTTCTTACATGAGGAATAAAAACAAATATTTCAGTTATTACAATCATTGCTGATAAATATACAACACAGCATTTTTTTCAAAAAGCAATTGAGTATGGAATCTGGTTTGGGTGACGTGTTTTTGCATGCAAACATATTGTCACTCGTTCTATATATGTAAGACACATTATGAAAAAGGGGATGGAAAGTGATTCAAATTAATTATAAATTTGTGACACTTGTGTCGCTTACAGACCATCTTTTTGGCCTAATAAACCTTGAATATGATAAATGAAAATTATTTATATAAGTTGCACAACTTTATCAAGTTTAAAGCAACATTCGATCAGCTCCGTCATATACATCTCTCAACTCATTCGTTACTAAATTACCTGTGGACAATACAATGACGTCATGGTTGGAGACCAATTTCTTACATATAGGCTTCTTATATTAAGAGTATCTTACCCATTTACGGTAGACATCACATCTTGGTGTTCGCTATCGGATATGTTTCCGAGAAGACAACAGATCTTTCGCTGTAAAAGTTTAAGATTGTTTTTTCCACCTCTACCAGATTTGCAAAGTTCAAGATAGCGGGTGTCTTATCAGAAGCAGGAGATGTTAACTCAGTACACCTGATCTAATCCATGATTTTTTTTAATTTAAGTCCGTGTTCTGACTTTTCCATTGTCTTTGGATTATTTTTTTGTTAGATGGACGGTTTAATTCTCACTTACATCAAGAGGTTTCCTCGTTTGATAATCTAAATTTACTTCACAAATAAACATTCGGGATATGCAACCATTTTACAAGATGACCGATTACAATGTACGTGGAAACTTTGTTCATTTATTTCGTCTTTTGACATGTTATCTCCAATTGCGTCACATCGGAATTACAATTTTTTATTTATTTTTATGTTTATCTTGAATTGTGATCGTAAAAGAAAAGCCTAGAATCCAATGTAATCCAGAGTTTTGAGTTTGATTTTTCTTTCGTAGTCCGACTGTATTTTACATGTACCGGCAGACTAGAGTCCTTGAGCTATCCGGAAGTTTAGTGGCAAACACTCCTTGGCCTAACTTTCTAAAATAGGTCTTGTTTTATTCTTTCTTTTTCAAAATTATGGATGTAGTGCTATTAATATTCTAGCGGTAATGGGCTTTATTTGTATGTTTTTTATACTATAGGAATACGCAATAGAGAAAGGAATGATAAAAGTTTAACCCTATCGTTAACTCTTGCTATTGCCGGTACCAAGTCCGGCTAGAGTTTTGCGTCTAGTGAGCAATATTTCAGTCATATCAAAACAAAAAAGTGAATCGTGTAAAAGAAAAAAGGCTTTAAAGGAAGAAAAAACAGTTTTGATTGTCACTTGAAAATGGTTAGGGGCAGGAAATTTAGCCTTCTATACGACCCCAATGAATTTGCTCTTGTACGAGAAATAAAAAAGGGGTATTTATACTGCTTGGTGCATAGTTTTTCTACAATGGTTCGAGGTCATGCTTTCCGTTTTAGGCATATACGGGGAATTCCATTATCAGCCACCCTATGGCGCGCCCGGTAGCTCTATAGACGAAGCCCTTAATACCGATTCAGTTACCGGGAATCATAAATTGTTCTGTTGAATAGAAAAATTCAAGTAGATATATTATCAAATTTACAATATTGTGTTTAAATAAGAAATCCAAAAAGATAGATATCATTAGTTTCTTCCTGAAAAAAGGGGCTTTAATTCAAATAAAATAAATAAGACATATACATGTATCTCGTAGAACTGCACATTTTATTGCTTACATTGCTTACATGTAATTCAAGAAACAAAACCAGACGGTAATTTATTATCCATTCCATTTTAAACATACTCAATAATTACGATTTTTGTCTACCTTTGGAAGGTTTTGGCTTGTTTGCATATGGATTGTCATTTGCGTTTATTTAACATACTGTAAATATATCAAAACGATTTCAAATGTCATATTAAATAAAAAGGCTTCAACCAAGACGTGAGACGTATTCTTTCTTTGTTTTAAAATTCTTTGGCTTTCGCATTAAAGATATAGATAAATAACTTACCAAGATTGTCTATCGTAAGGTGTTTTGAAACCGTCCATTTGTCTTTATTACTTATTATCACGATGCCATCACATTCATCTTAATTCAATGGTTTCATGGTCGTTCGGTCTTTGGAATGGCATTATTAAATAAAAGGACAGGTCACTAGAGTCTTTACAGTAATCAGAAGGAAATTCTTTTTCTTCACATGCATTTTCATAATCAAACCAACCAACTTTATCAA
This sequence comes from Modiolus philippinarum, assembly GCA_002080025.1. NCBI lineage: Eukaryota > Metazoa > Mollusca > Bivalvia > Mytilida > Modiolidae > Modiolus > Modiolus philippinarum. The sequence continues at coordinate 28,546 of MJUU01014056.1, read as the reverse complement.
AATTAATACTGAATCTCTTGGCAGAGCAAATTAGTCTAATACAGGTTGAGAAACAGCATGTCAGAAATTTTGCCCATATTCATTTTAGGTTACTGTTGACAAATAAATCACAAAAATATTGTTATTTAATCATTTTTGACCCGTGGTGACATTGCAACCAGGCGGCCATTTTAGGCCTTTCAAAAACCTTGAATTTGGCATCGTTCAAACCGAAGAAATGTCATTATCTGATTTAGCTTGGTATGAGGTTAAATTTCAGCATTATTGACTAACTCCATAACAGTAAAAATAATAATGATAAATGTGAAGTCAGAACGAGACCAACAGAAAGTTCAAGAAATAATCCTTTTTCAGTGTCAATTTTCACCCAAATTATGCTAAATTTGTCACTATTTAGCATTTATTTATAGAATTGGCACCAACTGAATTTTCAGTAGGGTTCAGACATAGCGTCTCGCCAAGTTAATTTGAACCATTCATAATAGACCCTCTCAGTTAACTTAGGGTCGTTTTCAAGTAAACGTGAACCATTCATGAAAACTAATGCAAGTTAATTTTAGAACTGTTCTACAGCTCTGACTGCGTTGAACTATTCTGGTCATAGAACCCTGACCGCACAAACCTGTCATAGAATCCGGACTGCTCTGACCTGTCATAGAGTTGAATGCTATTATGTTGTTAGATTAAGAGTATTTATAGTTCTTATATTGTTTTACTTTTACCGACGTAATGTTGATAAATTAAATTTATCTTCTCGGAGAGAGCAGTCAGGATTTTATGACAGGTTAGAGCGGTCAGAGCTCTATGACTGGTCAGATTAGGATTTTCTGACTGCTCCAAGTTTACTAAGGACTGTTTTCTCGACTGCTCCTCATGTTTACTTGGACGGAAGGTTATTTCTGAATCCTACTGAACTTAAAATGATTTTTGCCTCAAAGCTAGGTTCAGTATTCAAAAATATATAAAAATCTCAATGGGGTAAGGATTAGTGTCTTAAAAAATTAACTTTAAAGTAACTATGGCAATACGGAAAAAAATCACCTTCTGTATACACTGTATAACTATGAGTTAAGTATTTGTAGGAGGTAAGATCAAATAACTGTTCATTATATGTCAAAATAGACATACTTCCCAAACTTATTATAACCTTAAAAATAATTTCAATGTCAAGGCTATTATTGTCAATGTCAACTGAAAATAAAATAATTAAAAAAATGATTATTTAGTGACAATGATGACGAGGTAAATGGCCTTGAAACCAAGATTACTGCACGCGAAAGTGATCTTTTGAGAAATAATTGACGAACAGAATTAAGTTGAGTGGTATTGTGCAAGTTGTTACTATGGTAACAAACTTTAACATTAACCATCAATGACAGCTACTTTTATCCCATCAAGATTTTTTTTTACTTTTTGAATAACTGGCCTACATGTAGCTGTGTACTACAATCGAAAATCTATAGAATTATCAAAGAAATCGGCGTTAGAAATGTTTATAGTAGGTGGCAAGTGGCAACTACATCTGTTAAGACAATACTACTTATGTATGTAATGTTTTTGTTAAGTTTCATGTTTATTTTGACCGTTTTTCTTCTTTCGAAACATCTGAAATGACGAATTGTCTGACCAAATATTACGCGAATCAAAGACACCCCTAGATGCTTTGTTTTGGGTTGTTTTAATCTGGATATGGGATGTTGTCTCCTTGACATTTACCCCATTTCCTTTCTTTTTCATATTATATTAAACCTTTGTTGTTCATACATTTAAAGAAAAAAACTTAATTCCCTTAAACTGTTTGCATAATTTACTAGGTTGTTTTAATTCCCGGTGTTCATTTTTGCAAAACGGCCTTGAAGCCAATACAAAATGTTCATACACAAGCTGGTAAAAACCCTCAACAAGTCATTTAAAATAATAGAACCTAACATAACAGTTAAAAATAAGATTCCAATCCATCCAACTGCAGAAGAGGATATGCGGTTATCACCTGCAGAAACCTTTCTCGCTTTCGTAGCCATTGTATTCTTTGGATCAACTTCAATTTCTTTTGTTAATTGTAGCAAACGGTTGGCCAAGTGATGACGTAGCTTTTCTTTGGTCATATTTTGGTTTGATAAATGTGTCCATGGATTGTCATTGCTAACTGCTGAAAAACACATACATGTTGTGCCATCTGACAATGACGTCATTTCAGTCGTATCATATGCATAACTAGATTCGGAAATCGTTTGCACCAAAGATGACATTTCTGTCGCATCAAAGGCTGTCGTGGGGCTTGATGTTTCTGTCGATTTCGTAATTGTGGTAGTTACAGTCGAAATCTTTAAATGAGAAGTCTTACACATCAGTTCCGAGTTGAAAGTGCACTTATCCTTAAAACCTGTCAGAATAAAAGAAATGTCAAACAAAAACCGTTACATGCATTTGGGCTTCGAGAAAATCAATACCATACTTCAAAAGGTATATGCATGGCACATTTATTCAGATAAAAAGAAATCAAATTGAAATGCATTATACAATACAGATTTAATACAACTTTCATGATGAAACATTATACAAAGCCTTAATTAAAAATAGCAATATATGACACGTTTCAATCCTTTTTACGAAAGTTTGAATTGATAAGTGACTCAAGGATTGGACCTTTCATCAGACTTGTTGAAAACAAAATTCAAGCAAGGTACTGAATTACGATGTTTTGTGAGATTTTTAGTGTTCAGATGAATTGTTTAGGAGAATATTTTGTGAAAAATGCAGAGTTTGAGGACATAATTTTCATTAATGTATATGCCTATTGAATTTTGTTTTCTTTACACAATATGCAATTTAATTTGAAGAGTCACCATGCCTGAGGTGTTCATGTTGGCAAACTCTACAAGTCTTTTATATCGATCAAATTCTTAACACTTCATGAAAACATTGAATACAGCTTCAAAATGCACATGTGCATATTTTTTTTCACAATGGTTACATTATCAAATCTTTTTTAAGCACAATGCGTTCTTGATTAATGATATATTTGAGGTGAAAAAAAAACAGTTTGTTAATTATCCCACGGGATACCAAATAAATATTAAACATGAGAAAAAAAAAACAGGAAAAATAGCTCTGTTAGTTAGATGACATTGTTTTCAGGCGTACAATCAAATAAACATCCGTAATATTTATAAATATATTAATTATTTTTTATACTTTAAGAAATATTATGATAAGTGTCCATTATTTATCAACTACAGTGAAACCTGTCTATTCCGACACCTGAGTATTCCGAAATCCTGTCAAATCCGACGTAGTTTTAAGGTGCCAAAGACAGCTTATTAAGTTTTTTAACCTCAGTAATCCGACATCCTGTGTAATCCGACACATTTTTATGGTCCAATACTGTGTCGGATTAGACAGGTTCCACTATATAAAGTCGTTGTAGATAAACACTTTCTGGAAGGTGTGATTCGGTGAGGTCATTACCAGTGGAAACAGTACTTTAAGTTTGAGGCGTTCATGTTTATTTTTGTTTTGTTCCTGTAAGTTGGGCTTAATTTCTGTTTAATTTGGATTGCCGTGTTTTTTTCATTTCCCCTGTCTTTCTTCTTGCAGATTTTTATATCAGAGAAGATAGTACAGTATAAAAAAGTTGGTTTAAAGTTACAAATGTCCCTTATTAACTTCCAGGTATATATTAAAAATCAAGCTGAAAAGATCACTTTATTATACGAAGGGAAGTATTATCATTTGGACACAATTGGAGACCAAATGGCCTTAAATGAATTTCTGGGCTCATTAAATCTTACCTCATATGCTGCAAAAGGTAGCTGGTGGCTATGTTAAAACAAAATCCTGTTAAATTCCGAAGTAACGTGCAATTTTAAGTATGTTCTCAGTTTTTTTTTATATTTTGACCTCTATTATCCAAAGAAGTAAAGCCCACTTAATCTGGATGCAAGGTTAAAATCAGTTTTTCGTTGTCAAATTAAGTTGCACGCTGCCTGTCAATTTGAACGGAATAAGAGAGAAAAAAAATCAACCAATTTCCCCCAAAAATCATAAAAAGAACTATTGTGAACACGCTAGATTCCATTTGATTTTACGTTTTGTACAGTTTGAGAAGAAAAACCACAGAATTGGTTGCATGATGAACTATGGTCCTCGGTGCAGAAATATATTTGATGATGTACCCATATAATTATCACATAGTCAATATGGCTATTCCACTGAGCGCTCAAATTATAATGTACGTACAAATGATAATAAAAAATATGATAAAGGGGACCAGCAAATGATCATATACTACGGGTATAATTAGCACTTTAAAAAGGATTGACAATTTACCTGATTCAAAAATCCACATTCCGTTGGAGGTCTTTGACCGAATCCCTATAAAAAGAATTGAAACGTTTACCATAAAATTCTGTGTGAGTATCACGTTTTTACCGACTGAAATTCCTGATCCAAAACTAATTGTTCCAACCCATGATATCCAGAAAGACCTATATTCATTACAATTCAGTATTCCAGGAGTTGTCGTTTGGAATCGGTTATTACAGTCTTGGTCACCGCAGTATCTGAACCTGGAAATGTCATTATTGTTGCGTCCAATAACAACTTCGTATGACGGTTTTAAAATGATAGAATTGCCTGTTAATATAAGCCGAACATGTTCACATGCCATAACATGAAAAACAATAGATGTCTGATTAGTGCCGATTGAATCTTCATGTAATAACTTATAACTAATCCCTGCTGTCGTACACAAAGTAAAATTATGAACTTCGACATCTGCAATATTAAACACATTAAAAATAGAATAATTCTAAGTAATAAAATATAGTTCATATTTGGATATGTAACCGTTATATACTGCAAAGAAAGAATATGATTTTTTGTGCCACTGATTAAAAGACAAATTTACATACGTTTCAAAAACAAATTATCTTGAATTAAAGCAAGTAGGGTGGTAATTCTTACTCAACAGTCCTTCGAGAATCACTCACATGTTGTTATTGTTGTATGTCCCCTTTTCTAATTAACAGTAACCAAAGCAAAATGTGAAATTAAAAAAGGTTCAATACAATCAGAGTGTCCCCTCCACTGCAAAAAACGTTTCTAGTCTTGTTTAGTTGCTGTTTGATAGGATATAGAATATTGCGCTAAAATAAATTTTGTAGATCTTTAAGTAAATTAGAACAATAGTTCTATGACTAATTGACGGAATATTAAGAGCAAAGCAATATGCGCTTCTTTGCATTGTGATTTGACTAGTGTCTTGGCATGATGGTCCGATAAATCTGGAATATAAGAAGAGGAACAAAATGTACAAATTTTTCACACTACCCGGAAAAAAGACAGGTTATCTACTTGTACAGACAACATTTGCTATTTAAGAAAATTATTACGCTGAGTTCTCGTTAAAAAGAATTCGCGTTCATCTGTGACGTAACACTTGACATCTAAGCCGTTTTGTTTGTTTTCAATGGCCTTTTGGAGACAGTAATGTCGAAAATTTAGGCCAATCCTCAGCTCTATCTTTTATTTTTCAATTATATAGGTTCACGTTTGACATAATATGTGCACATATTTTTACCTTTTATCGCAGTTCGACAAGATTTGAACTTGTTCGATTGGTGGTTTCAAAAGAGATGATAAAAATAAGTGATTGCAAAAGTTCACAATGACCTTTTGATGAATCGCAACACATTACTTTCAAAATCGAAAAATAGCCTCACTTAAAGTATTGTTTGTATACATTTATGTTTACCAAAAATATGAAATATCGATATAAAAAAAAAAAACAAAACAAAACTATACGATATCCTGAACAACAAATGAGATATACTTTATAGATATATCATGTATTCTTACAATGTTATCCATGCTTAAAGTTTTTGTATTTTATTTTATTCCTTTTTAATATTTAATAGGAACTTGGTATAAACAAGCAAAAAGGGCTGCAATGTCTTGATGGCAGCATTATGGATATGATTTTGAAGTGGAGATTCCAAACAGTTAGAGTACACCAAGAGGAGACCTAGAGTGTGTGTACAGCTGCATATTACAACAGAATGTCCAGGTGTAAATTGGTATCAAATTCAAATTCAACCACTACCACGGAAATAAGGAAAAAGTGTGCATGTGAACATTACATATTCACCACTCAATATATGTTTTTCTTGAAACGGTATTTTCGGACAATGCACAAGAATGGGGATGTTATAAAATGCTCTAAATGCAGTCAAAGTTTTGATAGCGAAAATCTCGAAGTTGAACATGATGCAAAAAATCACAACGGGGAGCTTATATGTGAGAAGTGTGGCAAACGTTTTAAATGGAAAAAGAATTTAATTAATCATTTACAAAGCCATGAGAACATGAATGTACAATTTGCCACAAAAAGTTCATGCAAAAACATGCATATGAAGGGCATATAAACAAACGCCATAATTTTAAACCATACAGATGTTCTGCTTGTAAAATAGCCTTTCCATATAGGTGAAGTCTAAATAGACATAGGCATGTTAGTCATAGGGAAAAAGTTATAAATGCAGTGACGCAAACAAATCTTCGGTACAGCAGATGCACTAAACAACACCGGGAAGCAATACATCTTAATTATGTACACGTTTGCTCATGTTTTGGGTAACAGCTACAAGTATCGCTCTGGTCTGAGCAAGCATAGAAGAAAATATGGTCATAAAATGATATGAATGTTTTGAATACATTTTATAAGTGTAGGGTTTAATTGATATTGGGTTTTTGATATAATTTAATGCTGTTATGTTTCATTTAAAAATTAAACACCCTGTCACTGTCTGTTTTTGTTAACCATTCAAACAAATATAACATTAATCTAAAGAAATATGTTGGAAGTTATTGACGTATATGCGGTAGTTTATGGTAACCGTGGACTGGCTGCTCTCTAGATGATGATTTGTGATAGTTAGATATAAGGCCACTCTTCACTTTGATTTTTTCGTCTGTCTGGTTTGTCGAATTCATGATTCCTATAAATATAGAAAAGAATGGTTCTGGAATAAAATGTTAGCTGGAAACCACACCCTAACCAATTTAAAAGTAAAAAGAATTCTGATAAGGCAAAGAGCAAATACTTTTTAAGTTAAGAACCATGCGGTTCTATACTTTCTTCAAAAATGCCATTTGATGGAGAAAAAAACAGTGGGCCTCGGATACCTCCTTACCAAATAACAAAACAAAACAGGGGACAGAAGAACTTGGAAAAAAACCCACCGCAATCGCATCAAAGATTCATATGACAAGTCTCGGGAAAAATAATGGTTCCGAATTTCTTTAAAAGTTTTGATACCTTTATACAAATTCACAATCGGTTTCATGGAAGAAGGTCTGTAAATGTTTTTCCATACACTAGCAGATGTGTTATGAACTTGTTTGGCCATTTTGATCTTAACATAATCTTGTTAAGACTTTCAGTCGTATTTCAAGATAATTGCTTTCAAGGACGATCAAGATCTGTTCAGTTTATCAAGATCAAACACGATAAATGTGTTCAAGGGCGATCAAGATGTGTTAAGTTTGTCCAGATCAAACAAGATCAAATCGAGATCTTGTTTGATCTTAGCAAACTGAATTGTTCTTGATTGTTCCTGAACGCAATTAACAAGTGGATCTTGTTTAATTTTAAACAATCTTAACACGTCTTGATTGTCCTTGAAAGCAATTATCTTGAAAACCAACTTAAAATCTTACACTGTCTTAACAAAATTGTGTTAAGCCTGTCAAGATCGTGATAGGATCAAAATTGCCAAACAAGATCAAAAGACATCTGCTAGTGATAGTTTCCAATCTGAAACTAAGATTCGCCTCTGGCTGCTATGCTGAATATGATTCAGACTTGTCTGACACTTTTTTCAAAGGGACCAACTAAGGACTGTTTCAAAGTTTGTCTTCAGGTGGTAAAGAAGTTTTAAGAGAAGATCTTTCTAGAAAGGGCAAAATTCTAAACTAATTTCCCCGATAGCGGCCAATTTGGATTAGCTGCGGACTTTGAAAGGTCGTCGGAAGGCAGACGCCAAGTGATGGCACGAGTTTACCCCGAAGAATAGCCAGGCGAGCTATAGATTAGCAAATCTCGGGAAAAATAATGGTTCCGGGATTAAACGTGAAAATTTGTTCATTTCATTAAAAGCCCTGAAACCTCTATAGGAATTCACAATCGGGAATATTTGGAGTTTAAAATGCAACAGAGGAGTCAGAGAAGTTAAAAAGCAATTCCTTAAGTCTTTTTTTATTCCTTGTCACAATATGTTGATTATCTCACAAAGAAGTAGCAGACTATTTGGTTATTGACTTGTACTTTTTAGTTTTGAATGTTCTGTACAATCTGATATTATTATACGGCGTTAGAAATTTATGTACACATTAGTACTTCGTAAAATCGGTAATTGGAAGCTTAAAGATAAATCCCTCTATTCAAGCTGACCATAAGAATTACTTGGAACTCCTTCTACTTTATGTCATTAAAGAATACTTCAAATTGAGCAAATAAAAAAATGGGGTCACTGTCATCGTTTTCGATCTATGACGTCATACATATTGCACTTTATGGCAATTTTATGATTCATTGTTCTGTCGAAAAAAAAATAACGTAAAACCGTTCAGTTTTTTTTTTTGGTTGTTTTGGACACTACAGGCCGTATGGATATAAGGAATTTGCTTTTGAACGGAAAAAATATTGAGTAACTACGCTCTTAGCCAAACAATATTTTCCCGCCATATTAAGCCCCTCAAAAAGTAAGACAAACCTTTACACTACTCAAATTTTGAACAAAATAATTTATTGAAAATTGGACAAAATATTACGCCAGTCGTATAATTTCGGATGAAAGAATGAAAAAGATGGGTCACCGGATCAGGAAAAGAGATATTTTTTTTAAAAATGTGTGAAAATTGCAGAGCGCGGTAAAGAAATAGCGCGCTTTTCACATAACTAAATACCGAAGTTACTGTGAATTTATTTTCTGCATATGTGCATTTCGACAACTTGTGTCTCTTCAGTGCAGATAACGTCAAACGACGTTTTGAAACGATTTTCAACGATCTAAAGCTTCTTGTCCATTTTTTTTAGTGAAACAATAAATATTTATGAATAAAAATTTTCTTTATTTATCGTTTAGATCCCTTTTCAATTCCATACCTTTAATAAAAATTAGGAGCCTGACATTTGGAATTAGACTGACATATTCGAGAAATATAAAAGATATGAAGATTTGGGTTCAGCATGTTCAGTGAATTCTTTGATATTAAATTATTCGAGATTTCAGAATAACGACCATTTTTGATGTCGAGGACACATATGTTTTTGTTTCATATTGTCTCCACCTTTTGAGTTCCAAATCAAAAATGGTTAAAGTGCCAGTCATACAATGTTAAAGAAGATTCACAGTTATGTGTAGTCAATTAGCAAATAGTATACAATATCTAAATTTTAGTAAATTTTGTTGAAAACTAAGAGTATCTCCCTCATGCAAAGCTCTGTCCTTAGCTTATTTTGGCTATACATTTAGATCATTTTTGGTATTTGTTCTCTTTCAGTTTTTTTCCACATATTTGATTTTATGGTCTTCCAAACGTTTAGAATTTATCTGCACTGAAGAGACATGGATTGTCGAAATGCGCATATGCAGAAAATAAATTCACAGTAACTTCGGTATTTAGTTATTGGGTTCGAGTGCTGCTGATGATGAATTAATTTCCGAAATGGCCATACAGCTCATAAAAATCATTGCAGTTGGAGTAAACAAAGTTAAAGTATGGGATTTGTGGTTTTTTACCACAACACCAGTAAGAGGAACAATACTTTGATGGGGTGATCTTATGGCTTCAGCTGAAAAAAAAGCAAATACACGTCCTATAAAACACATGTATTTTAACGGCATACAACTCATATACTGAACAATACTAAATCATTGTTTCTTATTTATTCAATGATCATTGTTTCTTATTTAATCAATGAAGCCTATGATAAATTGAGAACAATAATCGCCTTATATAACAAAGTACTGCTCGAAATAATTAATGGTGGATTCTTGTAGATGGTAAGTTGTCGAACCCTCTTGACTTCAAACCCCGAGGGAACCCCGGGATATAGAAATAGGACCTAGTATCTCCGGCTTGCGGGGTATGACCCCTCCTAAACGGAGGCTGACCCCGAGGGTCCCGGGATATAGAAATAGGACCCATTCCGTGGTTGTGCGGGATTAATAAATACACAACCCATCTTTCGGATGGGATGTAAACTCAAGTCCACGTGTTGGAAGAAATGCCACGCTCCCTGCACGTTAAAGAACCCTTGTAGCAAGCTCTTTTTGGGGTGGTCCGTAGGTGATCGGCTACAAGGCTAAATTCCCCGCCCTTGACGATTTCACCCTACTTTTCCAGTGGCAGTCAGAATTTCCCGTCCCATGGCCCTTTCCATACCCCAAAGATTTATTTATTAACAAACTTGTTCTCGTCTTGATATAGCTGAAATATTGCTGAGTAGACGTTAAACAACATTCAATCAATCAATCTTGACTTCAAGAGTGCTAACTCTGACGACGTCACAAACCAAAGACGACACAAATAACGTGAAATGAGCACCCATATTTTCTGTATATTATATATGTATTATAACGGTCTATGTTAGGAACCCAACGGGGTAAGAATTAGAGACATGAATAACGAGATTGCCTTTCCACCGAAGAATTTTGTCGGTAGGAAGACAATCTCGATATTCATGTCTCTAATTCTAATCCCGTTGGGTTCCTACCATAGACCGCTATATTTCAATTTTTTAGATCGTTTTTTTTGTAATGAAATGAACGGTGGTTGTTTAACCTGATGTTGAAACAGGTGGTAGTTTGTCCAACATATTGTAAACTGCATGAACCACAAGTCAATAAATAGATGCAGTTTTTGGTTTTGCAAGATACAGGTGAGAATGTTGAAAATTGAGAATGAGAAAATTGTTACAATGTTGAAAAAATTGGTCCAGTTGCTCCTTATTTTTTCAACATTGTAACAATTTTCATCACTCCATTAAATTTACATTTGAGTCCCCAACAAAGAAGATCAGCTTTCTCGACACAACTACAACCATTGTCAACGGCAACATCAAAACCGATCTTCATACGAAGAAAACCGACAAGCATCAATTTTTATCTCCAAAAAGCTGTCACCCCAAACATTGTTCTCGCAGTATCCCTTATAGCCAGGCCATACGAGTCAAACAAATATGTTCGGAAGAACACCTGAAAAACCACCGTTTACAAAAACTAAAAAAAAACACCTACTCAATAGGGGTTATAATGACAAAAATATCGACAGTGATTTTGAAAAAGTGAACAATATTGACCGTAACTCTTTGCTTGTATACAAAGATAAGAGTAGTCAAAATAAAAGAACATCCCTTGTTGTAACTAACCATCCCAGTCTTCAAGTATTCGTAAGAATTGGAGTTTGATAGAGAAAGATCCAAAGTTGAAAAAGACTTTTCCAGAATTACCAGTTATGGCCTATAGAAAACCAAAAAGCATACGAGACATTCTAGATAGAAAACAAAAAAGCATACGAGACATCCTAGTGAAATAAAAAATAAAGAATAAACCCCAATCACCAGGTGGTTACAATCCTTTCAAACGTAACAACTGTAAGTGCTGTAAATCTGCAGTCATTGGCGATTCATTTAAAAGTAGTCTCACCCAAGAAACTTACAAAATTTTCTCACCTGTATCTTGCAAAACCAAAAACTGCATCTATTATTGACTTGTGGTTCATGCAGTTTACAATATGTTCTGTTTCAACATCAGGTTAAACAACCACCGTTCATTCCATAACAAAAAAAAACGAAAATGTCCTGTCCACAGTGGTCCTGTCACGCGCCATCTCCAAACGACAGGACATACTTTTGAAGACATCAAAGTACAGATCATTGAAAAAAACGATCAAAGGGATGACTCAACAAGGAATTTGCGGGAAAATGTTTGGGTCCATCAGCTTTGTACTTTTGAACCAAACGGTCTTAACGAACGTGACCAAATGAAATTCAGCAGTAACAAAAAATAAAAAGAATATTTTTTTCAGCGGAAACAATTATGTTAACATCGTTAGCTTTTCTATGTCACAAAGATAGGAAATATCTTTGTGTCAATTTTCATTGTTAGTGTAATCAAACCAACAAAAACTTTCTTTATCGCAAACACGTGCGTAGAGAATTAATCAACCTGACAAAGCCTGTGGAAAGGCTAAAATTTGCTGTAAATTTAAAATCAATTTACGTTTTAGTGTTGTTATAATTATTTTACACAGACACTTATATTATTCCTATTTTTATGTAATTGTGTCAGCCTTCTGTTGGCAGATACAACACTCAACCTAAACAAGGTTGTTTAGGTTGCTATTTTTAGACAACTATATAATTATAAATTATATATGTAGTTTCTTCTACCTATATAGAAAGTATCATTTCCAGAAAATTAAATTTAAGTACAAAACGAACAAGTTTTTGCTTAAGCATATTCTCATTTTTGCATAGTTTGTAAAAATTTTTGGTGTACAGGTAGCTGAATTTATGATAAATATATGTTATGTAACAAGTGGAATATTTACCTGTTAATTGCATGTTCCTTGCTGAAAAAGCCTGTATTGTTGACAGTTTGAGCCGGACTTAACCTTAAACCACGTATACACAAACTCTGACACGGACAATTCTTATTACCGAGAACTCAGCGTAATAGGGATGTTCCGTTGAAAAATTAAATTAAACAATTCATCATCTCGTCCAATAATCAAATATTTCCCTTTTAAGAAAAAACATTTATTGTAAGATTCACGTCATCTCGTGTTTTAAATAATCGGTTTTGATTTTGCCATGGATTGAACTGCACGCGTATACACTATGTTTATAGAGTTCACACTGTTAGCTCTCGAGTCAAAAAGGTTGTATTTGTAGTGTTCGTGATTTTTTTGTATTGCCTTTAAGTCTTTTGTTTTCTAGCGTTCTCGTTTTTGAATTGTCTCTGGACTTTGATTTATGTAATTTTGTGCTTTGTTCCTTCGAATATTCTGCTACCGTTGTATTAATAAAGAGAATTGGCTGCTGTCGCTTTTTCTCGTGTTAGTAACTTTTGTCTTTGTCTCTCGACTTTTTACTCTTTTTCCATTCTTCTCTCTACTTTTGTATTTCCCTTCTTTTTATCATTCATTCCGTTTGCTCTCCATCTTCGAACTTCTTTTG
>MJUU01014056.1:0-14581 GCA_002080025.1 Modiolus philippinarum | reverse complement strand
ATTGTAGGGTATGATCTCGAGTACAATTTACTCCGAATTATACAATCTCAAGTACAAATTACTCCATTATATATATATTTTTTTTCTAGTACAAAATTACTGCAAATTATATTTCGAGATGAGCTACCATTTGTTATTTCATATCTGTTGTATATATTGTGTAATTGGGTGCGAGTATGAAAGTTATATGAATTGTTAATTTGCCATGATTAATATATCTGTGTATGCATGTTTAAATTTGTATATATTGTTTTATGAACTGTTACCATAAGTTGTTATAACAATTGCTTTCCATATTGAGAAATATTCTGAATACTCAATTCTATTGATACTAGCAAAATATGAAATTTTTAAATTTATTTATTATTTAAAATTATAGGACACTTGAATAATTTCATCAGTGGAATAATTATTTTCTTCTATGAATTAATTCACTTTGAGCACATTTTCACAAATTATTAAGTAAATCCAACCTTCAAAATTGATGAATATTTCGACTTGAGTAACTGTCGTTTGCTACTGCAGTTCTTCCATTTTTAACAGGTGCTCGCAATTTTGTAGAATAACGAATGCCCAGTTTGGACGCAAATGTTGCGATTGATGATTTGATGACTTATTTTCCACATGTATTGTAGTATTATTGTTACCAGTCCACTGCCAGTTCACCATTGTAATCATTTTCTAGTGTAAATTCATCTTGAGTTTGACCGTCTGCGGCTAAGGGCACTTGCTTGCCGGCCATGCCGTGTCAAATTATGTAAATGTGCATGCGCTCTGAGAGTAATGTGTCACTTTTGAGAAATATCATTTGTCGGCAAATTCACAGTTATTACGCTTTGACAGCAGTACTCACATGTCTATCGTGAATACTCTAGTCCATCTTGATATGTTTATTCCATTTTTGAAGCTTGTCACTCCGTTATGTTGTGAAATCAGACAAACTCCTACCGGCCGACATCAACAGTAAACACACACATATTTGGCTGTTCCATTTAGTTTATTGACCGTCACGTTACTTCCGCAAGTGTGTACATCTTTTATTTATATGTTGCTAAGAAATTCGTTAATGCACCGGAATAATAATTATATTTGTAATAAAGTGTGAATTATTGTATTTTTACAATTTTTAGAATTTAGTAAAAAGATTTTGTATTCAGAAGAATTAATTAGCTATTTACGTCCAACATTCCCACATTCCCGCAAGATTCCAACTTCCAACAACTTACGTAAAATTTCAGCGTTCTCAACGAGTCTTGCTTAAACTTTTGGATTCAATAGTTCGTATAATTTTTGCTCTTTGGAATTTTTGAGAAATCGGTTAAATTTCATGTAATTTTTAGTTAAAACATTTAAGAAAATTCTTAGCAAAACACGGAAACATGTTTTCTTATTTCAACGTCACTTTTTTCATTTTAGCGGACTCTTAGGGGCCGGTTTCCTAACTTTTGATTAGGTTAAATCTTAGGAGCTTATTTTATTAGGAATTCGTAGTTGATCTTTGAAACTTGAGTTAAGTTTACTTTGATGTATTTTGTCATTTTTTTTTGCAATGACATTTTGAAGTCATTAGCACACACATAAATAGGAATAAATAGGACAATATTTGGCTTTAGGTCAATCAGATTTAGAAAGAATCTAAACTGATTTAAACATTGTGTTGATCTAGGAGGGACCTAGACAGCACTATATAAACTTTTTATTATAGTGCTTGATCCAGGAAGGACCTGGACTTCACTATGCTGATAAGGAATCAATTTTAAATATAATATAATGTCGGAAAAGGATTCTGAAAAAAAATTCATAGAAATTATTAAACAAATACACAGAAATACACATAGGTCATATTTACACTCGCATTAATTTTAGTTAGTGATATTAATTAGTTAGGTGCAAGACTCAACCCCTTGTATAATTTAATCACATCGGTCTGTTACATATCAGTCTTACACATAGTCATAAGAAATATATATATTTTTTTTATTTTTGAAATACCTTTTTACATGAGTTATTGTCTGAGCAGAGAGTGGACTGGGCTTAACAAACATATTTTGCTGTTGAAATTATTATACAAATGATGTTATTTATGGACCTGAATAAAATATGGAAACATAAACTTCTTGCTACTGTTGAGAAATATAATTATAGAATTTAACTGAATCCCAGAATACCAAAATCCAGTTTCTACCAGAGTTGTCTTTCTTTGAGTGGTATTGTTGAGTACTAAGGGAGGGATTTCAGTCACTTGTGCGCTACAGAATTTTGGCATCCTCGGCGGGATCCATTGTTTTATTTGGATCCAGTGATACGGACATTGACTGAAAAAAAAAATGGTTAAAAAGAGGTTTCAACCAAACATGGACTCTGTCATTGAAACTGAGACAGAATATACTGATGCAGAATCAGTAAATGGGGCATGTGACACAGAAGGTCCAGTCACCTCTCAATCAGACCGGTCAGATACTGAAATACCAGATGAAACAATAGTAGCAAGGTCCCCATATCCATACGACGAAATTCCAAGTACTAGTAGGCATACTTTAAATAAGCCAGTCCCCCAAGCTCAGAGGAGAAGCTTAAGACTGATTCAGAAAAAAGTAAGGTCAATGAAAAGCTTGTTGAGGGGACAGAATCACAAACAGAAGTCACAAATGGTGATTCCCCTGGGTTATATGGGATGATAAAAGGTGCATTAAATAATATGTCCACTCAGATAATTATAGCTATCCAGACTGCTTTCAAAGGCATCACTACTGCACCAATTTCACAAAAAGAAAGGTCAAAGTCACCACTATCCAAACCAGATTCCAGAAGATCTATCCAAACCAGATTCCAGAAGATCTAAGTTAAAAGGACTAAATCACATGTTAGTTTGCATGATTCTAGCTCAGATTCAGAAATCTCAGACTTTCATGATACTCAAAATATTGGTACTAGGAGTATTGTCCACCCTAAATCTAAGAGAAATCCTAATAGGGCAGTGAAACTTCCTGCCTATACGGGCAAGGAAAAGTGGGAAGTTTGGTTCAACAGGTTTCAGTCAGTAGCAAGGTTAAATGACTGGGATGACAGAGAAAGGTTAAATGAACTTTTGCCCAGACTACATGGCGATGCAGTAGAATTCGTCTTTGACCAGTTACCTTCCAAGACTATAGACAATTACAAGAAACTAACAAAAGAATTGGGCAATAGATTTGGTACTTTTGAGACAAGTAGGACATATAGACTCCAATTTAGTAGACGGAGATAGCTCATTGGAGAGACACCTGAAAAATTTGTCTCAGAGCTCAAAAGGTTATATGACAAGGCCTATAGACACAGGGACTATGAAACAAGACGGGAAGACCTACTCGAAAGGTTTCTCCTAGGTTTAAATGACTACAAAGCCAGAATTTATATTGAACTTAATAGAGATCCCCAAACAATCGAAGAGGCTTTGCAGGAGGTCATGACCTATTTTGAGATAATGAAAAAACCTAGTCAGGGTGATGATACCAAAAAGACAGTCAGACAAGTTAAGAAAACTGACGACACTAGAAATTGGGGTAAATTAAATGGCAAAGCCCCAGATGACAGAAGTAAGGCAAACCAAAATAAGAGTGAAAATGGGGACGAAAAGTCCAGAACACTGACCATTACTGAAAACGAACTGAAAACACTTTTTGATCAAATGTATGATGACCGACAATCCAAAATAAAATCAGAGACACATACAAACCCAGATCAGAATAAAACTATGTTACAGACAGGTTCACAAAACACTGGCTTTAGAACTACTCTAGTCTGTTTTTCTTGTGGTCAACCAGGCCATATTGCCAGAAACTGTCTGAGCAAAAATACACGAAATTATGAATCAAGGGCAAGGACATCTGGCTTTTCATAATTTTTCACAAAGAGGGAATCAGATACCACCCCAAGCAAGCAATAGATTAAACTAGGCGGGGTCTTCTCTGGTGACCGACAGCAGACCCAAACTTTTGAAAGTAGAGGTCAGAATTTGGATAAAAGGAATACGGAAAATAACCCCAATAGTAAAATTCCTAATATTTTACGAAAGGATATGGAGTAAATGAACATGAGACCATAACACATATGTTAACTCCAACTGCGATAATTTTAATGAGCTGTATGGCCATTTCGGAAATCAATTCCTCATCAGCAGCACTAGAACCTAAACAAAGGAAATCCACAATTCCCAAAATGTTTCAAATGCATAAAACCAAATGAAATCCGAATAATAAGTAATATCAAATATAGCTAAGGACAAAACTACGATGGAGGGAGTTCATCCTAAGGTTTTAGAATTTACATAAATTTAGATAATAGTAATTGAACAAAGTGTACACATGTTTTGAAGGACCCAATTAAATTGGAGACGGACAGACCGAATCCAATGCTACCTTGTGAAAAACCTGAGCAAATTTTTAAACATTTTGATAGAAATAAAGCTAGCAATGAGAATAGTGCAACTGTAGAAAAGGGCGACAATTCATCCAAGCCCAAGGTGTCGGATGATAGGCTAGATTGCAAATTGGGAAATCAAGGGGGTAATGAGAAATCACAAGATATTGAAGATGATATATTTCTCTTGAAAAGGGAACCAAAGAGATCAAGAGTCGGTCTGAACAGGTGGCAGGTTGTTCATCTGAAAATTTAGAAATTGTAGGCAGGCAAGTCCTACGTAGTGATGGGGTTTATATCGAAGGTAGCATTGAAGGAGCTAATATGATGTTCGCCGCTGATACTGGTGCTGCTCGTACCGTTCTATCTTGTAAAGCTTTCAGAAAAATTCCACAATCTAAACGGCCTAAACTTGAAAAGTCCAAATCTTTGGCAACCGCAAATGGGCAACCTCTAGTTGAAAAGGGAAAGGCTATTTTTAACATAAAATTAGGGGCCCTAAATTTAGAAAGGGAACTTATTGTAGCAGAAATTGAAGATGAAGCTCTGCTAGGACTAGATATATTAATGAATGGTATTCATGGTCCAGCAGATATCAAGTTATCTGAAGGAATTATACTGTTAGATGGAGTGACTATCCCATGTATCCAAATTGTATCACCTAAACCTGTTAGAAAAATCAAGTCGGCTGATAGTTTTGTTGTCCCACCCCAAAGTGAAATGATTATAGATGTATTTGTTGAAAAATTTGATTCTGATCCTGTATCTAGTCCCCAAGATTATGTGATAGAACCTAACCCTTATTTTGTTGAGAGTCATCCTGTTACTATGGCTACCAGTTTGGTTGATATAAGTCAAGGGGTTACAAAGTCAGAATTATGAACCCATTTGATCAGGAGGTTAAAATAAATCAAGATACAGTAGTAGGGTATGCCGAGAGTGCTGACTTGCAACCCATAGTTTTGTATCATTCAGAAAATGACATAGATACAGAGAATTTTGACAGAATTAGACGCATTGACTTCTCTACCAATCAACATGTTACTTGGCCGACAAATTAGGGCCTTATAAGAAATATTGCAAAGAAAGGTACATCTCATGGGGGCAAAAGTGGGGATGTGCCAAAACATTTACAAAATTTATATACAGAAGCCTCAGTAGGGCGTACAGGGGAAGAAATTGATGCAATTCGGACACTTTTATGTAAATTTGCAGACATATTCTCAACTAATGAAACAGATCTTGGTTGTACTCATCTGATTGAACATTCTATTAACACTGGTGACCATAAACCAGTAAAGCAACCCCCTCGGAGAGTTCCCATGGCATTTGCAGAAGAAGAGCGAAAAATTATTACTCAAATGTTAGACCAAGGGGTTATTCAAAAATCTAGTTCTCCTTGGGCAAGCCCTCTACTTTTACTATGCAAGAAATGTGGGAAGGTCAGACCCTGTATCGATTATCGTGCTTTAAACGCTAGGACTCTTAAAGATGCATACCCTCTGCCCAGAATACAAGACTGTCTTGATGCAGTGGCTGGTGCAACCCTGTTTTCCACCTGCGATCTGACTAGTGGTTTTTCATCAGATACCTGTTAAATCAGATGATGTACCGAAAACCGCTTTTACTACAAAGTATGGCTTATACGAGTTTCGAAAAATGCCGTTTGGGGTAACTGGAGGGCCAGCCACTTGCCAAAGATTAATGGAATTGGTGTTAAACGGGCTCCAATGGCAAATTTGCGTCATATATTTAGACGACATCATCGTATATGGCAAGAATTTTCAAGAACATACCAATAGGTTAGGTATGGTTTTACAAAGAATAAAAGAGGCCGGACTGAAATTAAAACCCGAAAAATGTCAGTTTTTCAAATCTGAAGTAATTTTCTTAGGCCATTTAGTTTCAGAAAAGGGAGTCCAACCTAATCCAAACAATGTTGTCAAAATATTAGCTTGGCCCACCCCAAAAACAGTAACTGAAGTGAAACAAGTCCTGGGAATGGGTAGCTACTATAGAAAATTTATCAAGTCCTTTTCTAGCTTAGTGAAACCACTAACTGAACTTACACAGAAAACAAGGGGTTCCATTGGACAGAGGAATGCCAAGAAGCATTCGACAAATAGAAGAGTGCATTTACAAGCACTGAAATAATAGCTTTTCCCCTAGATGAGGGCTAATTTTGGTTAGACACAGATGCCTCGGACATCGCAATAGGGTCAGTTTTGAGTCAAATGCAAAATGGACAGTTAAAGGTCATTTCGTATGGTAGTCGCACATTAAACAAAGCAGAAAAGAACTATTGTGTGACAGATAAAGAGCTCCTCGCTGTAAGATACTTCGTTGAATACTACAGACAATATCTTTTGGGGCGTAAATTTTGTATGAGGACAGACCACCAAGCTTTGATATGGCTTTTTAGTTTAGGAGAACCCAAAGGTAGAATAGCCAGGTGGCTAGAAATTTTATCTCCCTTTGACTTTACCATAGAATACAGACAGGGTTCGAAACGTACTAATGCAGATACTATGTCCAGATGCCAACACCCTCGAGATTGTGACTGTTCTGAAGTTGACAATTCAGAAAATTTAAAATGCGGGCCTTGTAAAAAGTGCCATAAGAGAGCCATTGATATGGATTGTTCTCTTGCTCATTTATCAGGTTATCTATGTCAAACAGTACAAGATCAAGGTCAAAATCTTAAGCAAAATAAAAGTGAGACTGTCCCTGTATGTGCTGTCAAGACCAGACAGCAAGTTGAAAATCAGAACATTTGGACTCCTTGGGAAGGGGGTTATTCAAGACATGAACTGCAAAAATTACAGAAGGATGACCCAGACCTCGGCCCTCTTTTCAAGTGGAAAGAAAGTGACGACAGACCGACAAGAACTGAAGTACAACAGTATAGTGCCGCTACTAGGCACTATTGGCATTTATGGGGTTCCATAGAGATAAATGATGGATTGTTGTGTAAAATGTTTTGCCGCAGAGATGGCATACAAGAGCACTATCAGTTCTTGGTTCCAACTAAATTGAAAAAAAGAGATTTTGAAAAATCTCCAAAATTCCATTTATTCTGGCCATTTGGGTACAAAGAAAACTAAAGGGAAATTAATACAAAGATACTACTGGTACGGGATGAGAGAGGATGTTGATATTTGGATAAGTGAGTGTGATGTATTCAGTGCGAATAAACCACCTCCGACCAGAATTAAAGCCCCTTTGGGACAAATGCCAGTAGGTGCCCCACTTGATCGCTTAGCAACAGATATTTTAGGCCCATTACCAATAACCCCAGAAATCATAGATATTTATTAGTAGTCACTGATTACTTCACCAAGTGGGTTGAAATTTTCCCTATGCAAGATCAAAGTGCTGTTACTTGTGCAAGTATAATACTGAATGATGTGATATGCCGCCTTGGTACCCCCTTGCTTTGCATACGGATCAAGGTCGCCAATTTGAAAGTGAGGTTTTTCAAGAGTTGTGTAGACTCTTGGATATTAGAAAAACGAGGACAAGTCCTCGAAATCCAAAGTGTAATGGACAGACGGAGAGATTAAATAGAACCATCATATTAATGATAAAATCCTTCCTTCGCGGAGAACAAACTGATTGGGATTTGAATTTGGGATGCTTAGCAGGTGCTTATAGGGCCAGCCCTAACGAGTCAAGAGGACTTACCCCTAATTTATTAATGCTGGGACGGGAAGTCAGATTGCCCTGCGAGATAGTTACTGGGGGGAGATTTATTAGTAAAACACAGGAGACTGAAGGCTCATAATGTTGCACAAAAATATCTTGGTGTTAGCACCAAAAGAAGGAAAGATTTCTATGATTGTAAATCGAAGTTGTTACAATACCAGTAAGGTGACAAAGTGTGGTACCTAAACGAAAATCGAAAAGTAGGGGAGTGTCCTAAATTGCAACCCCTGTACACAGGATCATGTGTGATAACGAAGAAAATCAATGATTTAAACTATGAAATACAAACGGACGGGAGTGGGAAAAGAAAGATTGTAAACCATGTAAACCATGACAAGTTAAAACCCTTTAAAAGGAAAAACTAATCCTAAGTGGATTTCGAATATTAAATTTAATCAGAACCACTGCCCTGTTTTCCAAATAAATAAAAAAAAATATATATTTTTTTGCTGTTACTTTTACGGTCATGTGTACTTTTAGAATCGAAATGTTGAATCCTACAGACTGATATGGTTAAATTTGCAACGGGCGAGTCACCTCATATTTATATATGAAAGGGACTAAAAATATGCCTGTTCTTTTCAGATGTCTCAACCTGTTGCAAACAACTATACAAAGAGGGGCTTGGCCTACTCATGCCTGAAGTGCCCACCAAGTGAACCATACATTGCTGAGAAACATAGGGTCGAAGCACATCTATGGAAAAACCATTTGCCTCTGGACCAAGCACCAATTTTCTGTACCCTGTGTTTATATCGCTGCTTTGACCGCAGGACCTTAAACAGTCATGTCAATAGTTTCCCTGCTCACATAACAAACACAAACAACCTAATTAAGGAAGGCACTGCTAAGCCTGATGAGCACTATTTAAAGAAGTCACAACATCCATATCAGTTCAATAAGAATCTGAATGATTTATATTAAAGGCAACTGAGCCAGTTGGAGAGTAGGTTGTACTGGTCAACCAGGACCAGGGCTCCAGCTGCCAGCCCAACCTCTGATTCAAGGGTATCCTACTGGAAACGTGTCAACTGTTTCCATGGCCTACAGTCCTGCTGTCATGCCTAGTTATAGCTATCCGCAACATCAACCTTTACACCAGCAACTACAACCAGCACATCCATACTCTATAGCTACACATCAGTCTTTCCAACCACTGCAATCAGTTCATCTACCTTATCAGCAATCTCCAACACCTCCGTCTTTCCAACAACAGCCATTAGTACCACAACAACTAGTTCAATCCTTTCAACAATCATTAACATGTCAACCATTACAACCACAGCATGTACCTCTTAGTCAACCGTCCGTCAGTAAACCTGTCACAACTGTTACTCAGTCACCACACCAGTCTTTGAAAGTCTCTTTAGGGGAAACTGGTTTACCAGTTTGCACCCAGCCAAACATTGCTCAGTAACTGCCTATAGACATGTCAGACAATGTGAATGTTGAGATTCAATCTTCAGTCAACACAGGTACTGTCCACGTGTCTGAGACTGATTATGAGGAGCCCTACTCTCCTACAGTTTCGTCCCCAGTTCGCCACATCCTCGTGGAGGATGAGAAGGATGAGGCCATTGACATCCTTCCCGAACTGTTGGTAGAGGAAGGACAGGACAACACTTTACCGCCAGTTTCGCCGCCACCAGTAAGCAGGCCAGCTGCTGCTGCTGTCTCTAGTACATGTACTGATCACTTAAGGGGGTAGACCTGGGGAAGCCTAAAATTTTCCACTCGTTTAATTTTTTTAATATTTTCAGTATTAAAACTACACATGTCCATGTCGACTTTCAGCATTTTTCAACAATTTTTACCGTCCCGGTTTTTGTCTAGAAGTCATCAAAGATACCCCGTTTCCTCATATTATTTGGTCCGTTTATGACTTGTTTGTGGTGTATAAAATTGGCTCTAATTAAATTTTTATTCGATTTGAAATTATTTCAAATGCAAAATTTTGTAGTTTAGACACATGTGAAAGTAAGCATCACCAATGATGGTAAATTTCACTAGTTTGAGCTGAAGTGCATGGGTGTTCTGAACAGTACAGGCTGAATTTTTTACTATGTTTTTATCACTTTTAAACACTTCTCGTAAAAAATTCTGTCGTTTAATTTTCACCAAAAACGGAGAATAGAAAGAATACTAGTATATGTAAGATATATTAAAATTTTAGAAAATTCTACCGTCCCGTTTTTTCTTAATTTAGAATAAAGTGGGCAAAAATCAATAAAATTGCTGAATCTGTGCTTTAAATTACCTCCCTTGGAAGAAATCTGACTTTTACATATTTTCATTATCTTTGGACAGCATTTGCAAAAATGTAGAGTAAAATGCACTCATTATAAATAACTGGATGTTAGGTATTTGTTTTCATAACAAAGTGAATCATTATTTGCTGTGTGGAAAAAAATTTACAATTTAAAAATTTTGATCATACCTATTGCAATGATTCTATTTGTTCAAGTAAGTAATAAAAAAGTGAAAAACGGAGTTATCTCCTCCTACCCCAGGTCTACCCCCTTAAACCTAGAGAGGAAACTTGACCTGCTAATCGACACAGTGTCCACGCTCGCAAAATCTCAGGAGCTTAGCATGAAGGAGTTAGAGCGACTTAACAAGTCTGTCAGTCGGCTCTCTTCTGATGTCTCCTTTATGAGGGGTCAGGACCGGGAGACCCAGGTTATCAAAACCTCAATACGGCCGTGAGAAGGCCAACAACATGTAATAAGCGTGCCGCAAGGGCTAGACCTTATCGCCCTAGAAACCGCCGTCCATTTAATAATCGTCAACAACCTCAACAGACCAGTCAACCACCAACACCTGAACCTATTGTGAAATCCCTAGTGACTGTTTTTCCGAAAACGGACAGAACTTTCTTTATTTAGAGTACATGTAACTTAAAATTTTGAAATGTTATAAGTAAATTAGAATTTTTATAAAGGGAATTTACAGGTGAAGATATTTCTTTTGGTAATTTTTTAAAAAGCAATTTTGAGGAAAGGTTAACTTTAACTGTAATGATTATGATTGTTAGGATAAGCGTTTAAATTATATTGATCCAAATTTGTCTGTTGTTTGATTAGAAAAAAAAAATAAGATATTTTTTGCCAAATTCATGTGTTCATTTTATATTTTTCCAAAGATGTGGTACATTAACGATAGCAACTTATTTTTGACCTTTTAGATGTTTTGTCTACACCATATCCTCCAACAGGAATTTTCATTATATAGTTCTGTACAACTTCTGATTATGATTGTCGAGTGTTATAATTGAATTTGATGAGTAGATGTGACTCCGTTGAGTATTTAGGAGCATTTATGTTATGTATTAACGAATGTCGATATTCAGTATTCCTGGTAGATTTGAGTTACCTACAGTTCCATAGTAAACTACGAATTTCTTGTTTTTTTTTTTTTTCATTTTTTTAAATTCTTCTGTTGCTGATAACTGCCATTTCTGAAAGAAAGAACAAATATTTTATTATTAAATTATAGAGACACAAATTGATAAATCTTATCTCAAAAAAAAAATATATATATATATATAGTTCGTATCTAATAAATGTGTTATAAATTCATTTGCGAGGACGCTAAATGTTTTATGAGGGGGTAATTGTAGGGTATGATCTCGAGTACAATTTACTCCGAATTATACAATCTCAAGTACAAATTACTCCATTATATATATATTTTTTTTTTCTAGTACAAAATTACTGCAAATTATATTTCGAGATGAGCTACCATTTGTTATTTCGAGATGAGCTACCATTTGTTATTTCATATCTGTTGTACATATTGTGTAATTGGGCGCGAGTATAAAAGTTATATGAATTGTTAATTTGCCATGATTAATATATCTGTATATGCATGTTTAAATTTGTATATATTGTTTTATGAACTGTTACCATAAGTTGTTATAACAATTGTTTTCCATATTGAGAAATATTCTGAATACTCAATTCTATTGATACTAGCAAAATATGAAATTTTTAAATTTATTTATTATTGAAAATTATCAGAGACTTGAATAATTTCATCACTGGAATAATTATTTTCTTCTATGAATTAATTCACTTTGAGCACATTTTCACAAATTATTAAGTAAATCCAACCTTCAAAATTGATGAATATTTCGACTTGAGTAACTGATGTTTGCTAGTGCAGTTCTTCCATTTTTAACAGGTGCTCGCAATTTTGTAGAATAACGAATGCCCAGTTTGGACGCAAATGTTGCGATTGTTGATTTGATGACTTATTTTCCACATGTATTGTAGTATTATTGTTACCAGTCCACTGCCAGTTCACCATTGTAATCATTTTCTAGTGTAAATTCATCTTGAGTTTGACCGTCTGCGGCTATGGGCACTTGCTTGCCGGCCATGCCGTGTTAAATTATGTTAATGTGCATGCGCACTGAGAGTAATGTGTCACTTTTGAGAAATATCATTTGTCGGCAAATTCACAGTTATTACGCTTTGACAGCAGTACTCACATGTCTATCGTGAATACTCTAGTCCATCTTGATATGTTTATTCCATTTTTGAAGCTTGTCACTCCGTTATGTTGTGAAATCAGACAAATTCCTACCGGCCGACATCAACAGTAAACACACACATATTTGGCTGTTCCATTTAGTTTACTGACCGTCACGTTACTTCCGGAAGTATGTACATCTTTTATTTATATGTTGCTGAGAAATTCGTTGATGCACCGGAATAATAATTATATTTGTAATAAAGTGTGAATTATTGTATTTTTACAATTTTTAGAATTTAGTAAAAAGATTTTGTATTCAGAAGAAATAATTAGCTATTTACGTCCAACATTCCCACATTCCCGCAAGATTCCAACTTCCAACAACTTACGTAAAATTTCAGCGTTCTCAACGAGTCTTCCTTCAACTTTTGGATTGAATAGTTCGTATAATTGTTGCTCTTTGGAATTTGTGAGAAATCGGTTAAATTTCATGTAATTTTTAGTTAAAACATTTAAGAAAATTATTAGCAAAACACGGAAAAATGTTTTCTTATTTCAACGTCACTTTCTTCATTTTAGCGGACTCTTAGGAGCCAGTTTCCTAACTTTTGATTAGTTGCTTTAAGCAGTTTGTTAGGTTAAATTTTAGGAGCTTATTTTATTAGGAATTCGTAGTTGATCTTCGAAACTTGAGTTAAGTTTACTTTGATGTATTTTGTCATTTTTTTTTTTGCAATGACATTTTCAAGTCATTAGCACACACATAAATAGGAATAAATAGGACAATATTTGGCTTTAGGTCAATCAGAAATAGAAAGGATCTAAACTGATTTAAACATTGTGTTGATCTAGGAAGGACCTAGACAGCACTATATAAACTTTTTATTATAGTGCTTGATCCAGGAAGGACCTGGACTTCAATATGCTGATAAGGAATCAGCTTTAAATATAATGTATTGTCGGAAAAGGATTCTGAAAAAAAAAATTCATAGAAATTATTAAACAAATACACATAGGTCATATATACACTCACATTAATTTTAGTTACTGATATTAATTAGTTAGGTGCAAGACTCAACCCCTTGTATAATTTAATCAAATCGGTCTGTTACATATCAGTCTTACACATAGTCATAAGAAATATATATTTTTTTTATTTTTGAAATATCTTTTTACATGAGTTATTGTCTGAGCAGTGGACTGGGCTTAACAAACATATTTTGCTGTTGAAATTATTAAACAAATGATGTTATTTATGGACCTGAATAAAATATGGAAACATAATATTCTTGCTACTTTTGAGAAATATAATTATAGAATTTAACTGAATCCCAGAATACCAAAATCCAGTTTCTACCAGAGTTGTCTTTCTTTGAGTGGAATTGTTGAGTACTAAGGGAGGGAGTTCAGGTTATCATTTTCAGTCACTTGTGCGCTACAATATGTAAGATTTTTTTTATATTATAATGCAAGATTTTTTTTATTATTATGCAAGATTTTATATAAATATGCAACATTTTTCATTCAAATGCAATTTTTTTTATTTAAATGCAAGAAATTTTGATATAGATGCAAGAAATTTTTATAATGTAATATTATAATGTTAGTTTTAAGATTTTGTTAGTATAATGCAACATTTTTTATTATTATTATGCATATTTTTATTATAATGCAAGATTTTTTTTTATTAATATGCAAGATTTTATATTCGTCCAATCTTTTCTTTATTCATTCATGCAAAGGAATGTGGGAAGCTTTACGATGTAACGACAATTTTCATTGGTTGTCAGATATTTATCAACAGAAGGTGCATTAGATAATATAAAGTATCCCAAATTGATTTTAATTTAATAATATTTTATTGCATAAATTAAAGCAATGGGATCTGAGCTTGGAGTATGAGTCTTCCTAACAGAGGACCCCGAGGAAACCCCGGGATATAGAAATAGGACCTAGTATCTCCGGCTTGCGAAGTGTGACCCCTCCTAAACGGAGGCTGACC
>MJUU01014055.1:20271-51270 GCA_002080025.1 Modiolus philippinarum | reverse complement strand
TCAGTCCCTCGCATAAAAAGAGTTATTTTTCAAATAACTCGGTATTTCTACACTATCTAGTATAATTTGCCAGAAAAAAAGGAAACCGTAATATTATTATAGTGACAATTTAAAAACGAAAACAAAATTGATAGACTTTGAACTTCATAATTTTTAACAGTCCTGCGTACTATACATGAAAAGGCATTTTACTGTGGGCCAATCAAGATAAAGCTCTTTTGTGTCGGGAAAATGCAATAGAGTAGCTCATCAAATGGCAAACGCAACGCTTTGACGGAATTTTCAATTAAAAGTCAACATTCAGGACACATGTCCTGTGTTTTATTTCAAAGAAATGCGTATTTCGGAACAGCTCATGAACAGAGTTGATGACAAAACCAATAAAAAGATCGCCATTTAACTGCATGGAGTACATTTTAATCTGTACTAAGCTGACAGAACAACCAAAAACATTTAAACATTATTGAATTCAGTCTAATCCGGTGGTATTTAAACAATAGAATATGAACTCTCCTTTAGAAAAGATATAAATGTCGATTTCAATGTATAACTCGTTGTTAAGACCTGATAAAAGTTACTTATAACAAGAAAATTTATACTCTGTTATGTTCATGTGATGTATCTTGATGTTGACAAATGACATTTTTTTTTAATTTTGATATTTCTTGCATATGTTTAATGAAAAATGAGATTTCCCGGAATATACCTGATTCCAAAGGGTTTTGGATCTAGGCATTTCTTTACAACGGAAATTTTTAGGAAAAAATATACTTTGCAGTTAAATATTTATCGATTCATTTGCAAATTTTGGACTAAGTACATGCAGTGGTTTCGACGAAATAATGTATATAAAACGACCATTTCTACCTGGTAACCGTCTTGTTTACATAAACAAAATCGATTTTTACTCACTAAGCACGTGGAGTCTTTGAATGGGCTTTAACTGAAGGCACGCCCTTTTCCTTGATTGAACCAATGAAATCTTGTTTTGATGATTACCCTTTGCGATCTTGGGTATAAAAGGAAAATGGCGTTGTTTCAAGACGATATAATTGGGTAATATAAATGGGTAATTGGCCAGTGGCGGCTAATTCTTTCACTTAACATCTTATAGAGTTGGTCGTCACTGGTTACTTTTAGGGTGTATAAGGGTTTTTTTTTCAGTTCTTTCAACGTGTCATGTGAGTAGCCTCTGTTCATCCAAATGCTCGGATCTGGCCAATCCTAGCATAGGATTAGAAGGTGGTGGTAGCTCTTGCACTTCGGATGTCTCGTTCCAAAATTGTACGTATCTGGCTAAGACTAACCAATGGGGAGCTGGACAGTGTGGGCAGGTAGGGTCGGATTCTGACCCTGCAAATCTACACTGAACAGGGTCCCATATCTTAGTCAGATTGCATTATACCTCTTACAGTAGTGGAACTAGCAAAATTCATGCAGCTGATTTGGTCTAACAGTGGGGAGCTGGACAGTGTGGGCAGGTAGGGTCGGAATTCGACCCTGCAGATCTACACTGGACAGGGCCCCGAGGACCAGTCAGACTGAAACATTCAGTTAATACATACTTTACTGAACATATGCACATTTGTTATTATTATTATAGTTCTGGTAACAGATGTTATTTTACAATATATACTTGAGACTTTTTGCGCGGAGACATGCCCAGGTGCGAGTCCTATATGCAATATTATAGGGTCAATGTGATCCACAGTGGTCACTATACCTATTCCCGTGGAGTGGTAAACAATGATTTTTTTTTAATGATTTAAACAAGTAAAATTATGAATTTGCAGACAACACAATTATATACACATTTCTCAACGATTCGAGACCCATAATCTCCAACTATAACTTATCTTAAAATTTATTTTTTTTTGGAAAAAAACTAATTAAATATTTCAAACAGATAATAAATGCCAATCAGACCACCTAGAAAAAATTAAAATATCAAAATCTTGAACAAATATACTATTTACGTAAATTCGTAATAACAAAAGAATAACTGGCGCGAATGGACCTATTTGGTCCGGGACGCCATTCAACCAAATATAGTAGTAGTTCAAGACGATATAATTTTGCTTAGTTACATAGAATGCGTTTTGGATCTCCGTGTTTCTTATGCAAGAATCGTCACTAAATTTACCTATAAGTAAAGTATGTTAGAAAATCTATCTGTACATATAATTTTGTCTGGGTACATGCATTTTAACACCCTATAGCAGTTGATTTTGACCAGTCTTTCCGTTGAATATTTTCATCACGACAGTAAATTATGTAAAGAATTCGCATATTACCTCTTCTTGGAGGCAAGTTTAATCTCTTTTTAACTACAAAGTAAAGATCTGGGAATTGAATGACGTTTTCACTAAATATTGTATTTGTTTATTTCTTTTGAAATCTTGACATTTTGTCGATTGTTTATTTTCGTCGCCATGCTGTTAATTTGTTCTGAAAAAGTTTTGAACACAGATTTTCTAGAAGGGAGATAATTTTATACCACTAGATTTCCCGCTGAATTCCAATGTATTATTCCGATAAACAGAATATTTATTTTATTTAAGGGACGACCATTTGATTTTCGAGGCTGGGGGCTTGGGCGATTTTGCCTCGAATTTATTTATTTGTATTTAATAAATATTCTTCAATTCAAAATTAATTTGTTCATTTTCATGACAAAACAAAATAAATATTCTTGAATTCAAAATTAATTTGTTCATTTTCATGACAAGTAGGATAAGAATATTTATTTGCACTGGTACCAAGATTAAATTATTTATTTACAAAATCTCCAAAACCACCCCCTCCCAATTGGTCGTCCACTTATCCAAATTGAACACTTCTGCAGTTTTTTTTTCTGAATTCTTTCAACAAGCGTCCTTATCACATTGGTGCTCGGAGAGAGCATTTCATGTAACCAGGAATTTACATGAATGGGAAAATATCATATCGTTTGTTATCATTTTATATTTTTGATTACAGTAATGAAAGCAATAATGTTTTTAAGAAAACAATACTTGAACTTTCGAACTATTGCTGGTTCATTTCACAAAATGACCTCGCAGCATAATGTGTATTTCAATATTGCTGCGGTCAAGGAAGTGGCAAAAGTTTGATTGTAATGAAGTAAAGCTTACACAATGATGTCAAATGTCTACATTGTAGATAGACGTGAAACCAGACAAATGTATACAATGTTGTATATACACGACGGCGAGTCAATGAAAGGTAGAGCTAGAGCTTGGGGTGTAAATCTTAATTTCGTTAAACTGAGAGTTTTGCCACTTCCTTGAC
This sequence comes from Modiolus philippinarum, assembly GCA_002080025.1. Taxonomy (NCBI): domain Eukaryota; kingdom Metazoa; phylum Mollusca; class Bivalvia; order Mytilida; family Modiolidae; genus Modiolus; species Modiolus philippinarum. The sequence goes on along the minus strand of MJUU01014055.1, from coordinate 47,979 downwards.
CGCAGCAATATCAGCAATTAACATTAACGAGAAGATTCAAAACTTTTATTATCAGTATGTTAATTAAAGTTATATGATAACAATAATGTATTTAAAAAACAATGCTTGCAGTTTCAAATCTGTTGGCTTATTTGACAAAATTACAAATAAGATATATATTCAATATTAAAAAGGGTTTGAATTTCAGAGCTGAAAAAATCTGTAGGGATATATAAATTTTAAGTAAGGCGTATGGGAAGGCATGATAAAATTGGCATTACTTTGAAAATGTCTCCTACTTTTAAGAATTGCAAAGCATAGTTCTTGTACGTTGTTTGTTTCTCTCATTAAATCTCTTAAAAATAAACTTCGTCATATCACCGCATGTGTACACTAATAACGTCCCTACTCGCACATCAGCTTACTTGGAGTGTTACGTCCCTTTTTGGCAACGTCATAAATCTGAAGAAATGTACATGTAGTGTCCATATTATATTTTAATACGAGTTCTCGTTGTTAAAATTTCAAGTATAATACACTTACTTTTTATGAAAAATAGGTTCCAATGCGCAAGATACAAAAAAAACAACTTAAAAAAGTCAATAATTTAATGTTTCATTTTTGATAAAAAGGGCTGAATGAAGCACAAATTATACGCATGGACAGTCCCTTTACCACCCTTTTTGAAACAGCATTTACTTGACGCAGTCTTTTCAGATACGACTGATAAATTTATTTGTGCGGTTATGCAGATGTAAACTTGGATTCTATTGACTGATTAACCACCTGCCAAATAACCATGTCCGCCATGCACAACAAGAAAATCAATAATCGTGATAATGTAGTGTTTTACATTAACAAACATGCAGTAAGCATAGAAAAATAAACACATCGACATTAAACATAGTTTACTTCTACGTAATGGAACAGTAATTTCAGCCTGAAAATTAAAATACGAAAAACATCTATATTTGGAATAACATGTAAATTATATGAAATGTTTTATCTGCGTTCATTTCCAAAGGTTTCCGCTCAGTGTATTTCGAAAACGTCATTTTGCTGATATAATCTTAAATCAATAAATCACTCGGTTGTGTATTGTTCATGTTACGCTGTCAGTTCGTATAGTGTTTATTTTTAGAATCATGAAGTTAAATGTAGGTCATTTTGTAATTACCGTTCAACAATTTTCGACACTATCTAAATAATCATGTTAGTTGGTTCAATGCATGATAACTTAAAGTGTGCAAAGAAATGTATATTTGAAAATTCCGATGAAGTCGAATGAATGGAAAAAAGGAATATATTTGGGTGAGAGGATGTTAAAACAGGGCACGCATACACAAAACTTTGTAGTTTAAGATGTCAACATTACATGTCTGGCAACCATTTCATAAAATTTGAATGAGAGTTGGCCATGCACATCTTTTGGAAATTTGGTAATCGTATTACAATATAGCAAGAAACTATATAGTTTCCTGATGATTATAGGTAACTATACTGAACAGTATTAACCATGATACATCGCCAAACGAATTTCGAATCAAAAAGTGGGAAATGTAAAAAAAGAAAAGAGAAATACGGCAATTCAGGCTTAACAGAAATTGAGAAAACACGATAAAAACAAAATAAATAAACAAACTGAACACGAACGCTAGAAAACTATTACTATTACGGTGTGGACCTTTACAAAAATGAAATATCAGCAAGTGCTACGGAAATATAAGCATGATTTGCTCAAGGCACGGCACCCGTCACCTATTCGGCTAGGACAAGTATTGAAAGATCTGATTAGCCGATTGATTTATGTCATTTTCTAATCCTTGGACAGAATAAATCAAAATTCATGGTACATATTACTTCTCTTTTTCCTCAAACAACACCAAGTTGAATGTTCAAAAAGCTTTTAAACACTGCCAGTGAATAACACTGAACTTAGTATGTACACAGGGCTATTTGGTAATAATCAAAAAGTTATTAAAATCATCATTTCATAGCATTATTTTAATGGCATTTTTAAATCTTCCTGGCTTTTGTGTCTCTTTCAATTTCAAACCAAAATGTCTTTGAATTATGAAAAAGGGTTAAAATGCATGCTCTTTTAACTCCGATAATGTGTCGAGAGTATTGAAAATGCAAGAAATTTATATGAATATTACGTGTCATTTTGTATATAATTTTGCAATAAAGAATTATTATTATATTAATCAATCGCCAGTAAACTGAAGCACTTTTTGAATATATCTTCTGGATTTAGGTGCTTTCTTCAATGGACAACTATCAACACGAATTATGTCTAATACATGTACATGTTCAACTTTAATATTTTGAAGTTATTATTGAAATTACCCTCGTGCCTCTCGTCTAGTATTTTTTTTTATTATCTTAAATGAACCATAGATTAAGGCACCGTTTTGTCAAAACTGCATCGGAAACGGTCGAGAAACAGGGAAACAGAATAACAGTACATCTGTACTTAATCCATGTTATTGAAGAATTAAAGAATGTGTTTATAATTTTAAATGCTTTAAGCGACTCAGTTCAATACAAAAGCGATACGTTTTTGGAAATCTTTCTTTAATGCTTAACTGTGTTATGAAAAAAATAAGGCTATATCTCCCGCTAAGAGGATGTCACCATGACATTTTTAATAATAATATGCCCAATAAAGTAAACGGTAGGATGAACGAATGGCCAATGGGAAAACCATAAATTTTTCTTTGGAAGGCGTTAAATAGCAATTTATGTCAATATACATGTATTTTGGGACCCACTTCATAAATAATCATTACTTCACACCAGGCAGGAGGCCACAAAACATGACATATCTAGAAGAATGCACTTAATTACTAATTAAATAATTATATAGTGTGCTTTTGATATCTATCATGTAAAGCTCTTATTGAAATTTGTATAATATTTCTTAAATTTAATCGACGACTGCCTTTAATGGTTAACGGTGTGTGTTAATGACCAATTTAAATCTTTTCTTTTCATTTAGACATTTATATAATTACTTAAGTCAATTATGCAAATTAATGTTTAGGAAATTTTGAAAATTTCCAAATTGTTCAGATTTTTGTCAGAAAGTTCAAGATGTGATTACAATTTCATGTATAAATTAATTTGAAAACAAAACACCATTTAGGCCGTCCTAGATTTATTCCATTTTTAATGTCACCCGCCCGCGTAGGTTTTAGAAAATTTGCGAAAAAAAAACAAAAGTGTAGTATTTTCCAGACATTTTCGGGTTGAGGTTTGGATCGGTCATTAACACCCCTTCACATACACAAATTTCTCTTACGAATCCTTACGAATGATCGATTCATAGTTGTTCGTGAGCATCCGTATTTAACTCGCTGACATTCGTAAATAACTCGTGAACATTCGCAGATAGGACGTGAAAATCTTTACAGGATTGCCCACGAATATTTATCGATTATTTCATCCGTAAAGAGCTCGCAAATCAACCTTTACGATTCGTCAGTCATCCGTAATCGATCGCAACAATTCGTAAAGTACTAGTATTCGCAATAAATCGTGGACAATTTGGTTCCTCAAATGTTTTAGGATTCATTACGAATAATTGCAAGTAGTATACTGTCATTTTGCGATTGATTTACGGATCGCAACTCATAGTAAATAAACTGTAAATCACTCGTAAAACGTTTTTTTTATTCGCCAGGATTCGTGTCGTTTTTACGAATCTGATAAAATTCAAAGATTCGTACGGATTCTTAAGAAAAATTCGTGTGTGTGAAGGGGGGAATAAATGAGCAGTCGGTTTTGGAACTTGTGATAGACTCGCAAAAGAAAGTGAAATGAAAGGTTTAATTTCAGTCAACTTTGCAAGACTTTAAAAATCTACACCAAGGTATATTTATGCATTCAAATTTATGAAATATAATTGGATTTTTTTGTTTGAAATTTTAGTTATTTTATTTCATCTTCTCTCCCTCCTAACTTTTGGGGTCTCAGGTTGACGTTAAACATAGAATTAAGTTTGAACAGCCTTATATGTATATATAGTATTTCAAAAATTCAGTACCTATATATATCTTAGTATATATATATAAAGAGGTTTGTATTTCTATCTTAGTATATATATATAAAGAGGTTTGTTCTTTGACTTGTCACTTACAAAAGTTTTGCGAGAAAAGACGTGAGCCCACACATTGTTGTCACAAAAGATGTCGGAGGACACAAAAAAGCTAACAAGGTGTCTCACTTTCATAAAAGAGAATACGACCCAAGTAGAAAAGATTTTGGATAAACTTATTGAAGACGAAGTCATCGGTTTAGATGAACGTGCATCAATTCTAACAAATGCTAGGACAGATAACCAGCTACATTTGATTATCGAGACCGTGGTTAGAAAACAGGCCCATAACTCTTTTATGGAGGCTTTGAAAAACACTGGAAATAATCATGTGGTAGAGAAGATTGAGGAATATTGCAAAGAAAGAGGTAATTTTTGTCATGATTTTGGTTACTATCTTTCTTTAAATGGCCATATGCAGAAACTAAATTTACAATAAGTTAGGTACAAAAATGTATTTAGTTATTTGTTACCACTGGGTCGATGTTTTGCTTGTGGACTGTTAGTACAGTAGGATATTCACCAGCCCAGTAGTCAAATTATATAACTTTGGTTATTTGCTCTCTATCAGTTTGAGTTTATGGTTTTCCAATTGTAAAGATTTTATCTGCAATGACGAGGCACAAGTTGTCGCGCAGAATTGCAGTAAGTTCAGCTTTTAGCTACTAAAAGTATATGCAGTGTAGTTATGTTTTATCTTAATTATTGTGCTGCATTAAAATCCAACTCGTCACCGACGCTTTGCTTTTTCAAACTAAGAAAACAGGGAGCTATGAGCAAAGCTCACAAATATGTATCCCCGCTCCCCACTCGACTTCAGAAGTAAAAAAAAAGGTAATATCAAATCTGTAAACAGCTGGTGCACAACTGAATTATCCATTGAACATTCTGTGAAAGTTTCATTGAATTTCACCCAGTGGTCTAGGAAGAGTTGTCGTCAGAAAATGTGTACCTATATGGCGGTCGGAATAACGAACGTACGAACGGACGAACTGACACCGTGATCACTGTTTACCGCCCTCTAAAGTGAGGGGTATAAAAATTATAGATTTCGCAAAACAAGTGCGGAGATTCTAATCTAGGCTTGGTCGATCTTGCCTAAAACAAAAATTTATTTTCATGTTGTCTCGAAAAATTTATTTATTTCCACTGGCACCAAGATTAAAGTATTTGTTTACAAAATTACTCGTGCCTTGCCCATAAAATCAAATGGTCGCCCTTTACCGTTGTTTCGGATAGCAGAGAAATCATTGCTTGTTTAAATTAATTTGATATTTTTCTTTTCAGATCCGAAGAAAATGGACAAAGAAAAGACGTATACAATTTTGAAAACGGTAAGTTTTTTTTTCTTTCTACTTCAATAACTATAAAGTTCAGTAACTCTTCATTTATAAAGCATTGAGGGAATCAGATTTTAGCGTAGACATGAAAACAGAGAAATCTTTTGAATTAACAAAATCATATCGGAAATGGAACTATAGATTTTACCTTATGTTTCAATTTCACTCTGGTCTTCAGCGAGGATGTTTAAATCTAGTGGGTTAACTACTGAAAGAACAATTGATTGGATTTTTTTTCTCAATTTTCCCATTATTAATTGTCCTTACCTCTTATATATACAATGAAAAGATATGGAGTAAATGCACATGAGAAGAAGTCTCTACAAATACATGGTAGATCCAAGCAAAGGAACAATGCTTTTATCGTTGTCTTCATGTCTTATTTTTTTCAACAATATTATTTTCATGCCAATATTAACATTCTTAACTCATGAAAACACTCTTTTTGTGGATTTTATCGTCAAATAATATTTTGATGGCGACCTTGATCCCACTATGTAGGACACTTCTTCCTTAATGTTTTTATATGGAGTTTTCTATTGTATCTTGAGTGGTTTTGAGCTTTATACAAAAACACTAGAATTCAATATCAAAATTCTTTATAAGTTCATAAGACCCTTAGTAATAGTCTCACGATGTTGAGCCGAATATAACAGTGTTAGACTATAACAAAACACACATTTGCTTTATTACATTTAAGTCCCCTTTTTTGAGTATTCTGAATCTCATTGTTATCAGGGGCATTTAACTATTTTATTATATTTTCATAACTCGGATCCCGGCATAATATCTAACGTGAGTTATTACTATCTTTGGCACCTAACTACCGTTATATTCATGTGCAAAATATAGTGCAGTATTGTATTACTTTTTAACGGTGATTTAACGGCAATTTATAAATGTTTTTGTGCCCAATGGAATAATGTAATGTTTTTTGAGTTGTATATGCCGAGGCGCAATGTTTCAATTTTATTTAAGCTATTATTTACCTTTGTCTATATTACTGCGCCATTTGTTCTCATCAGCTCTAGACACAATACTACATTATTTGATTTACCCATAGATAGCTTCCTATTATTATCACCCATTGTTATATTATTAAATATATGCAATAAATATTACGTATTTCACAATGATTATCAATATTGATACTACCATTGTATCAAATAACCTAGTTGAATATCTACATGTAAATTTAACTTCCGTGATATTAATTTCGGAAAGAGTTGTCCCTCTTTTGATTATAGTTGTTAAAAATTAATTTCTGTTTTACCCTGTATTATATTTCATTGCAACTTTTGTGTTATGTACGTAATCAATGTGTTACGGATTTTATCTTACTGTTGAAGAATAACAAAGTAACATACCCCGGGAAACATACCATGATTTTTATAAAATTAATCTACTGATTTAAGAGATGGAACTCAACAATCAGTTACCCAACAGATATTTCAATGGTTCACATCTTAGCTGGTTTTGACGGCTACCACATGTGGCCCAGATTATGCATACTCTTCCGCAACCTGTGTTTGTAGCTTGCAGTCAGTGCTTTTTTGACATTTTGTAATTTCCATATAGCATGTATTGTGGTTTTAACCTCAGGTTGTTATATAGGCATGGTGATCCCTTTCCATCACTTAGGACCATCAACAATGGACATAATGAAAACAAACGCAAAGATCTTTTCAGAACATATTAACTCAATTTATCTGTCACAATCGTCCCGAGTGATCCATTAATTCTTAATATGAAATAAATCAAAATTAGATCATATAACCAAACAAAATAACATGCACAATTTTTTTCCATTCGTAGATAAAATAAGATTTAAATCGAGTTATCATTTGATATGGTTGCAACCATATCTTTTCTTGTTACTTTTATTTCTGTGTATAAAGTAATGAAACACACCTGCTCGATAAAACATCATATTGCACAGTTGATCATGATAAATCATCATATTGCACAGTAACTTTGATTGACGTTTTCAGGCCACACCCATTTCACACCCACAATAGATATACCACACCCCTTTTGTTTGTCATCAGTGACTTACCATGTCAATGAAATATAATAAAACAATTATGGCACTTTTATACTCGATCAATATGGGGTTTAACGGCGCGCAAAAGATAATATTGAACTCGGGGTAAACCCTCGTTCAATATTACTTTATTGCTCCGTAAAACCCCATATTGATCTTGTAGAAGTGCCATAATTGTATAATGTTCGATACTTCAAGTTGAGATATGGATGTATATCACTCCCAATTTATAATTCTAACATTTTTTTCATCATAGATTCATATCTCCTGATCCTCCGGAAAAGAAAGCATCGATCGGTTAAAATAACAAACGGTAGGAGATCATTCATAAAACGTTTGGTTGGTGTACAGGAAATCTCTTACATATTGAACAAAATCGGCATCAAATCGTTCAAGAGAAATGGCCACTGATTGATTTTTATCATCTTATTCGTTTCCTCTCGGAAATAGCAAGTCGTAGAGATATGTGAATTTTACCATTAAGCCTAAGAGATGTAAGTTACATATAAAACTTCTTGGTCAAAGGTCATTGGTCACTCTGACCTTTTACCGTAGTCATGACCAAAAACGGTAACAGATAGCTAGTGAATTTGTTTCGTTTCGTATTGTTATGACCGAAAATATATTCGAATGATGTGTCAAAAGGAATATTACTTTATATTATGAACTTGAATACCAACCAGGTTTCGGTATCCATTCTTAATGGCTAAATTCATCGAAGGTCTGCTTCAAAATAAAGATAAAAAACTGACCCTGACTTTGAAATAGGTACCGTTTATTTAGTGATTTTCGTCATCTCGTTTTATCCAAAGAGCTCGAAATTAAGGATACAACAGACACTTGCACATTTGGCTCATTTTTTCACCTTAATCTAGAAATTGACAACAGAGTTAGACTACAAACTAAGTTATATGACAAACGCGATGACTTCACTTTTCCAATAGTTAACTTCTCTTTTTTTGTAGCAACATTCCAACGAGGAATTTACATAATCCATCCCATTCGCTAATTCATTGATTGATACATTGACTTTTGTGCAAGAGATCTAGATCTGTTGCTTACAGATCGGCTACTTAAACAGGGTTATGTTGAAGTAGTCACTGCAAAAATTGTACGGATCTCATCACGATCTTGTAAACGTATAAGACATCTGTTTCCCAGATGATAGCAAATGTTTTCTTTTGTTTGTTTTTTCCTCTGCTGGAATGTCATTGACATGTTCAACACGAGGAACACCGGTGCACCTTATCTCTCCCATGTTATTATATTCGGTTCTTTTTAGTGTCGCATTAATGTGATGTTTTCGTTTCTTTGTGTTTCCAGTATTGTCATTGTGTTTGGACTTTTTTTTCTGACGGCTCTGTTCTCACTTACTTTATAATTTAATTCCAAAACTTGTAATAATGGAAGATTTAGTTATGCAACGGGTCCAGAACCTAGATTTCCTGACGGTACTTTTGATCATTAAAGCATATGATAATTAAAGAACTAGTTTGTTCGTATGCGTTTAAAATAACTAAATACCGAAATTACTGTGAATTTAATTTCTGCATATGCGCATTTCGACAACTTATGTCTCTTCAGGGCAGATCAAATCTAAACGTTTGGAAGACCATCAACTCAAAGATGTGTATAAACTGATAGAGAACAAATAACCAATATGATCTAAATGTAAAGCCAAAATCAGCTAAGGACAGAGCTTTGCATGAGGGAGATACTCCTTAGTTTTCAACAAATTTACAAAAATTTAGATATTGTAAGGTTCCAAATCGAATCGGCTTTCGGGTCAGCATCGAAGTACTGACTACTGAGCTGGTGAATACCCTCGGGGACTAACAGTCCACCAGCAGTGCCATCGACCCAGTGGTAACAAATAACTAAATACCGAAATTACTGCATATGCGCATTTCGACAACTGATGTCTCTTCAGTGCAGATAAAATCTAAACGTTTGGAAGACCATCATTTAAAAATGATCAGATGCTTGCCAAGGGCTTATTTATTCTTACCTCGGCATACTGCGGTTTCCTCTTGATTAGGAATGTGTGGTATAAATATAGTTTCCACAAGAACTAGTTGATTAAGAAATTTCTCACATCGACTTAAGTAAATGTTGCAAATGTTTGAAAGCGAGACTTGCCGAGCCTTTAAACATTTGAAAATTTATTAAACGAGATATGAGAAATTTTATAATTAACGTGTGTAAGTTGTTGAAACTGTTTCTCTAACGACGAAACGAAAAACACCGAGGATTGTATTCCGATAAATTTGGCGGGAAATTTCACAAAATTCACGAAACTTGTTCCCCTCTCTAGAATGGGAAAACAAATGTTTCCACACCGTCCAGGAAATTTGAAAACCGGATAGAAATTGGAGAATACAGCTTAAACACCAATGAAGATGACTTTTTCAAATGCATGAGTAATAATCTACGAGAAAGTTCCAGTATGTGTTTTATTTTTTGTATCTTTCACTTTCCTTTTTGTAGAAAGAAGTTGGCATGGAAGAAAAAGCACAGAATGAGCAAATACTAAAAGAGAAAACACTGGAAGAATTGAAAATGGAAAATGATCGTCTTAAAACCCAACAGTCAAAAATAAGAGATCAGCTAAATGAAAAGCATAAGAAAATCCAGGAACTAAGATTAGAAATTTACAATTACAAAAGACAGAACACGGAACTTACGGAGCGACTTGAATCATATAAGGAACTCAAACTGCGCATGCAAGAGATTGAAGATGAACTAAAGAATAAAGAAACAATGAATAGAATCATTGAAATCTCATTAAGCGAAAGAAGTGATGAAATCTTTCTTTTACAGACAGAATGCGATGAGTTAAAACTTCAAAACGAGGAAAAATCTGAGCAGATTTCACATTTAAATTCTCAGATGGAAGCTTTGAGAGAAGAACTACACAAAGCAAGCGTTGATCGGAAAAAGATGGAAGAAAAATTCGAAGAAATGTCTAATGCAATGAATGAGAAATTTAGCGAAATGATGAAAGCTTTGAGGCTCAAAGGATATAAAAGTACGCAACGTAAATCAAAAGGAAACAAAACGTTGAAAAGCAATATTTCCATGTAATGTGCCACTTTGTTATGCATGGGATGTAATTGAAAGTGGTCGAACAAAAGTTTTATCACAGAAATATTTGCAATTTTTATTTAGCACTGTTAATTTTTCGCAAGCTACATAAATAACGCAATGTAAACAAATTGACAAGTATATATAAAATAAAAGCAAAAACATGGCTTTTCCATTGGCATTTGCAGTAATCATTCTGGTTATATACTATTCGTATAAGATTACACAAAAAAGTTGACATTCAATGAATCATTTTTCGACTATTTCCTTCAAGAAAGCTTCCTAAATATATACCTTAATTAAACGTATGGAAATTTCAATCAAGTGCATTAAGGAAGGCACAACAGATCAACTTAAAACTATTTTATATCATAGAATTCGAAAACGTTATTCCAACCGAAAATGCTCGTTTTTCAAGCATTGGCAGCATTTTTGATTTACTTCCAAATGTGCATTTTCATAGATAATTGCTTTGGATGGACATTTTTGAATCAAGAAGTTATATGAGCGAGATGAGCTCTTGTCTTATAAAAACGCTTCTAAAAAGATGAAGAACAAAAACAAAAGCGTTTTTTTACGAATTTTACCCATGTGCAATTACTCCATATCTTTTTAATTTTAATTATGTAGCTGTATAAGTAATAAATATTAGACAAAATGATTTTCAAACAAAAATTGCCTACTGTTCTCGTTGTTGCCTTCTGGTGAGAACTTTTACCTTTAATTTTTGCAGTGAAAGCGCTCCAATCCTGAATTGCATCTTTTTACAATATGTAGATCCACTTAGATTTTAGAATAATTGTAACAGCATAAACCTTTTGTACAGTTGTATGAATTTATTTAATATACCATTTTCTTAAATAAAATTCATATTGATTGAAATATTTTTAAGGCTTGATATAATTTGTTAAAAAAAACTTGCAAAAAAAGTAAGGAAAATGATTGTTTTCTTGTTTATGAAAAATTCATTGTGAGTTGTGAATTCCATCGAATTAGCTAATGTCACAAAACTGAGGTTCCTTTGTGTTATCCATGTTACAGCGCTTTAAGCTAAACCTTCGTTGTTTAGGAAAAAATTACGTATATACGTAAGACTACATATTTTCGTGTTTTTTTTCTCTCTTATGAGGGTCAGGTTTATAGGGTATATTTTTGTTTATAACGAGTTATCCTACAAAACGGAGTAGCACATTTTCACTCTCCCTAAATGTTGCATAGTATACCTATGTGTCTTATATCACAGAAACTAGTCGTCCTTGTAACAGAGATCATCAGAATATACAGTGGTAAAAGTGGAAAATCGAAAAATTTCAGACACCTAAGGGCAAGATTTCAATACTTCTCTTACTGTGAGAACCTTTGAAATCTTATCCGAGGTGTCTTGCAGTTTCAGTGGTGTTGACATTTTTTCTACAAGTATACTCACAAGATTGATATGGGGTTTAACGTCACTTTCATCAGTCTTAGTGGAGGAAGAAGCCGGACTGCCCGGAGACTCAGAGAACAGCAGACCTTGGGCATGTAACTGACATACCTTATCACTTACGATTGTAAGTCGAGTGCACCCCTTTTTGTAATGTACCAAGTTGGGCGCGAACTCACACCGCAGTGGTGAAATATACTCACAAGATATGGTTTTGTCCGCCATCAAAGTCCTATTTGACATCTGACGTTCAAACGCGACATCAAATAAGTCATAATGTGTTCTTAAGCCAGGGTAATAGAAATGAAAGATAACTTACTCAGGGATGTCAGTCGATTTTCTGTTTCTGTCTTGCATTTTCACTGTTGCTTTATTTTTTTTTCTTCTTCCTGCATTTGCTCTGAAATCAACTAAATCCATACACTTGCACTGGCACATAATTGACGACCTGTTTACTCAGGGAAATATGCAACTCATTAAATCTGAAGATAACACTTCAAAATAGAAACATCGTTAGCAAAGTTCACTCATATATGCCCCTCCCCATTTTATTCAAGAATTGAAACAAATAAAATGGAACTCAAATCGAATTTTAAAATATGTGGAGCCCAATGGCAAAATGCACTGTGATAGTTTCAGAATTTTTCATAGCGGTCTAGGTGCAGTTGTCGTCACAAAATGTGTACCACTATGGTGGATGGACGAACGAACAGACCATTGAACCTTTTGTAAAATTGTATGAATTGTGTTTATTTACATACTAATTTCTTAAATAAATTCACACTGATTGAAATATTTTTAAGGCTTGATGTAATATTTAAAAAAACTAACAAAACAATTAAGGAAAAGGCTCGTTTTTTATCTCTAAAGTTCTCCCGATTTTTAGAACTACAGATGGTGGCAGGGCGGGAGACTTTGATGCATTTTTCTCATTTAGTTTTAAATGTAGCTACATTTCGAATAAGACGAGAATTACATTTTGCTGTGCCTTGCAAAATTTACTAGTAGAAAATGAAAAATACTTTGATTCATATGTCTCAGTTATCATCAATAGTCATGACGATAATAAACAATAATATGTACTAAAGGTGATAACAATAATAATATAAACTGTCCTTGTCTAAGGGTCAAATTCCTTTTATGTATACTTACATGCAGTACATTCGTCCTATACATATATTTATTACAGTGGAAATTTTACAATTGCATCATACAACTATCGTGACCTTAAACAGTGACTGATCACAATATTTTGTTTTCATTGTAAACCTTTTTTTTTCATAAAATGCATTTAGCAATCGGATATCTAATAGAAAACTGGATTATCATTTCACAGAAGCGTCATTCACTCAGTGCATTCACTCTACTCTAGTTCAGGAAAAAAGACAATAATCTAGCCAAGTACTTTAATTTCAGTCTCCGTTATATAGATGATGTTCTTTCAATTTAAGGATAAGCTTCATCCTATATACCCAAATGAACTCGAAATTAAAGAGACCACTGATAAACCATCATCAGCATCATACCTGGACCTATACCTCTGCATTGACAACTCTGGGCGTCTGAAAACAAAATTTTACGACAAGCGTGATGATTTCGACTTTCCAATAGTGAACTTCCCGTTTTTGAGCTGTAATATTCTCACACCTCCGGCATATGGCGTGTATATTTCACAACTCATTCACTATTGCCATGCCTGTAGTTTGTACAGCGATTTTGTCAGCAGAGCGAAATTACTGTCTCAAAAACTTATACATCAAGGATATGTTCAGTCACTGTTGCAATTGTCACTACAGAAGTTTTACGGTCGTCATCACGATTTGACAGACCGTTACAATGATTCTATTTCACAAATGAGATTAGATATCTTTGGGTAGATACAAAGTTTATTACCGGACTGACTAACACCAATTGTGACAAAACCGGACTTTTCACACCAGCAGTGTGACGTGCGAGAAGCGTGGAGCAGATCATGCTTACCCTTCCGGAGCACCTGATGATACCTCAGTTTTTGCAGGGCTTAACACTGCTAGTGCTTTAGTTATGTGGCGTTATTGTTCTTTTTTGTTTTGTCTTTGTCATACTGTCTCAATTCGTGCTGTATATGAATTGCCTTGATTTTGGATATTCCCCTTTCCTCATTCTTGCTTCGGTATTCGTTTTACCATTGAATCAATCCACTCGATTTTTTTCAGAAACTTGATTGTGTAAAAAGTATTGATGCTGTTTTGTGAAAAAGAAAGGAAATGGGGTAAATGTCAAGAAGACAACATCCCATATCCAGGTTAAAACGACCCAAAACAAAACATCTAGGGGTCACCATATGGTCTTCAACACAGTGAGGAACCTCACACCATATAGTAAGCCCTAAATGGCCCCGAAAAGGTAAAAAGTGAATAAATCAACGGAAAAAAACCACATCCAATAACCCAAATATCAAGAAACTAAAATTTTATAAAAGACAAGGACAAGCCAATGACCAACATATTCCTGACTTGGGACCATTTTTCTTAATCCGAATGCAATACATTCATTTTGTGAAACCCAAAACAAAAATGCTCAAATTTGGTAGTACATAACTTTGTATTTATTTTTGGATTTGGTTGTACCTTTAAAAAATAAGTTACAATATTTGCATAAAATAAGAAATAACATAAAAAGTCAAATTTGGGCTAAACTAATTAAATATTTCAGCTTCGTTCAATTGAAACACACATTTACTGATTATTCGGATATCGTTTGGTTTGATGCATTTTAAACTTTTTTTTTTTTTTTGAAATTGTATATTTCCTGCGTTTGGGTTTTAGTGCTGCTGATGAGGAATTTATTTCCGAAATGGCCATACAGCTCATTAAAATTATTGCAGTTTGTGTTAACTTATGTGTTATGGTCTCATGTTCATTTACTCCATATCCTTTCGTAAAATATATGACACAGGAGTTCGTCTTTTAAAGCAGTGTGGAGTTGGTAAAACAATTCCCCGTGTTTGAGATGTGTGCTTTTTATTTTTCTTAGATATGGTGTACTTGTACATGAGATTATATCTCATGTGTACACTTTGTTTATAACTTTTATCTAAATTTAAGTTAATTCTAAACCCTAAGGTTTAACTCTCTCTATCGTAGTTTGTTCTTAGTTCTATTTGTTTTACTGATTATTCGGATTTCGTTTGGTTTTATGCATTTTAAACATTTTTTGTTTGAAATTGTAGATTTCCTATGTTTGGGTTCTAGTGCTGCTGATGAGGAATTTATTTCCTAAATTGGCCATACAGCTCATTAAAATTATTGCAGTTGGAGTTAACATATGTTTGATGGTCTCATGTTCATTTACTCCATATCCTTTCGAAAAATACACTTAAGCACTGCTTTTGTTAAAATTTAAGTTTTGGCAAGAAACACAAGGGGACTGTACGACAATATGGAGAAGGATTATGTCGGATGTCCTATTAAGGTGTATGAAGTCCGACAACTTATCAGACTCATGATGTAAATAGGGTTATGTGAATGATGTATGTATTTATATCGATATCAATAATTTCTCTTTAATTTGTACTTTATCATATGACCTGTGTGAGAGATTCACAGATAAAGATCTGAATAGATAAATAGCGTATTTCGTTTATTTTCACTTTTTCTAAAACTCAAAGAATCATGATTTTACTGGTGTTGCTTAGCGCAGCGCTTGTAGTTGCAGATGGAACAAGTGACAAAGACAGTTGTTTTAGTACGCTAAGTGAAACAGAGCATATATTTGGTGTGCTACCTGGTCTTGGATGGGATAATTTGCGCAATGTTGAAGAACATCGCGTTCTAAAGATATCTTATGATCAATGCAGAAGAACAGCCGACAGGAAGTATATAATTCCGGATGGGATGGAGGTTGAACCCTTAAAAACCAGTTTACTGGAAACTTTTGCAGAGACATTTGATAGATACTATTCGGTTTCAAGCGCTACAGCTTCTTCCATAAATACTGAATACTGTCCCAGCAAAACTGGATCATTTGGACGTGCAATGGCAGGAATAAGCGGATCATTTTCTGCTGATGCACAGTTTGCGATGAGAATGCAACTAAAAACACATTCCTGTCTTTTCCGTGTAAGTGCGCGTTTTCCACGATACAGGGCCACTGTAAGTCCGGACACTCCTCTTCATCCATCTTTCCGAAAAAGAGTTCACAAAGTAGCAGCACTGCTTGAAGCCAATCAAACGTCAATGGCCAGGTTCGAAACAGAACTATTGGTTCGAGACTTTGGAACCCACGTTGTATCAAGTGTGGTTGCTGGAGGGATTCTACTGAAAGATGACTACGTACTGTCATCAAGTATCGCGGCTGGAGCAAAAGCAAATGTTAGTGTTTCATTGAAACTTGAGGCAGGAAAGTCATTTAACGACTTATTTTACCAAACAGATCCCCCAGATAATTCCGGAATCAATCGCGGTGTCTCCAAGTCAGTAAACTCGCATATTGCTTACACAAAAAGTCTTTCCCATTCGGAGATAGCCGTTTACGGAGGAGCAATATTCAAGGATACAAATTTCAGTATTGAACAATGGGAGGACGGATTAGATGCAAATTTAGTTGCGATTGACAGAACAGGAACACCAATTTTTGAATTCATCAACACATTCCTTCTTCCAGAACTTAATTCAGAAGTCGTTTATGAAACGGAAAATCTTGCCAAACAAGCATTTTCGATGTATTACAGACACAATACTATTTATGGTTGTCGGGACCCTGCTTCTGATAACTTTGACAGTAAAGCAAATGTTGATGATGGAACTTGTGGGGCAACACATCAGACATTTTTATTCGGCGGAACATATCAAGAATGTACTGGATATGAAAATATTTGCAAAAAGTATAGTCATGTTAACCCGCATACAAATGACTATTCCTGTCAACAAGGGTTCACCCCGGTTCTGCTATGGAAAGCTACAAAATCGAACGAGGCAGTATGCCATAATCATTTGTTTTTGTGCGATCGGTCCGAAAATAATGGTTATACAGACATGACTTATTCCGTATACTGGTGTGCACCTACGCTTGGTAAAGATTTAGAGGCGCCTGGTCTTTTATTTGGTGGAATGTGGAACAGTGCGTATCAAGTTAACCCTGTAACGAAAGGGGACTATTGCCCTCGAGGGTTCTCATCTATGACACTTGGATTAGATTTAACACTGTGCTACGCAGACGACATAGAGAACAACCGGAATAATGCTGGAACGTTCGGTGGATTTTTAAGTTCTTCCGCCGGAAATCCACTTGCATTGAGTAGCAAAAGCAAAACGAACACATATCCAAAAAGATGCCCTTCAGGGTTTACAAAGTATTTGGTATCAATTGATGAAGACAGTGACATTTATTATTGTGGTATTGCGAAACGATCGAACACCTTCGAAACAAACAACCCAGTTCGACCACCATATACGAGAAGACCGATGATCAAACAGCAAGACATGACAAAGGTTTTGACCAAAATGGATAATGTTGAGGCTAAAAGTATGAAATTATCCGACTCTACCAAATCAGAAAATTCTACAAGCCATGATACGTCAGTGAAACAAACTCCAAATGGCAGTGAAAAGACCGAGACGAATGGCCACTCGAACACGACCATCGTAGTCCTGTTGACGGTCATTGGTGGAATGGTGCTTGTCATGCTTGCGTTGGTTATCACCATATTTAGAAGAAAAACCTTGACTTATGAGAAAGTACCACTACTAAACGGTAATTAAAAAAAAGGTAATTAACCTATTTCATAAAACCTAATTTTTGGACTAAAAGTCTTGTCATTATTTCCATCTGATTTGGTATTATTTTAAGTATAAAGGTCAATTTAATGTGCAAACTAACTCCCGAGTGTGATATGTATGTATGTACCTGTGAAATTCTTGAGCCCCTGTAAGTAAACTTAGCTCGTTGTTGTATGATGCATTTTCATTATCCAAAAATCTTCATACAGCTGAAACATATTCATGGTTTTCGTATGTAAATATAGATTACACCACAAGATCCCGTTCATTACCATATTTTATCCACTAGAGATAGTTAAATTTTAAAATTTTAATTGCGAGGCTTGCCGAGCATTTTAAAATTTTAAAATTTAACTATCGAGAGTGGATAAAATATGGTAATAATCGGGATAAAGTGGTGTAATCTTTTTCTCTAATGATCAATGATAACACCGAGAATTGTATTCCGAATAGATTTGGCGGGAAATAGCACGGGGCTTTATTCAACATACGTTGAATAAAGAAAATTTATCTAACGGGTCGAAACCGGTTTAAACTTGACATATCATTAGAGAAATATAGTTTCTACAACGAGAACTAAGTTGATTATGAAATTTCTCACACCGAGCTAAATAAATTTTGCAAATGTTTGAAAACGAGGCTTGCCGAGTTTTTAAACATTTGAAAATTTATTTAACAAGATGTGAGAAATTTCATAATTAACGTGTTTAAGTTGTAGAAAATTTTTCTCTAATGACATAATGTAAAACCCCGAGGATTATGTTCCGAATAGATTTGGCGGGAAATTTCACGCTAGTTGTTCTCTCACTAGAGACGAGAAATATTTTTATCACACCGGTCAGGCGTTGGTTAAATTTGCTAGAAATTAGAGAAATGGTATTAGCTCATCTAATAATATTGATTTAAAACAATTAGAAAAACTATATTATCTAAAAGATAATAAAACTCTAAATAATATAAAACGGCAATTAAAAAATAAATATGAAAAATCTTTCTTCGAAAAATTGAATACAATAATTTTTTTTCTTTATTGTAAAATAAAAAATGAAGGCTTCTTCATAAATAATAATTTTGAAAATAGAAAAAAATGTATACAAAAGCATATGTGATCATTTTTTAGAAATAGAAAGAGGTAGATTCAAAAATACAAAAAGAGAAAATAGAATCTGCCCGAATTGTCATTTAAATATATTAGAAGATAAAGCTCACTTCTTCCATAAATGCCCAAAATATATTTCCATTAGAGAAGAATTTGAAAAACAAAATGTAAACATCTTTAAAATTGAAAATAATGAAAACGGTTAAAATATTGTCCTTATCGGTCCACTTACAAAACGTTGCTCCATTTATTAAAAAGTCGCTTATATCGAGGAAAGTGGAAAAATAATTGCATAGTTCACCACAGACAACATTTTTGACTGATTATGTTTGTTTCTTTTTATTGTATGTTTATATATGCTTTCAACCCTGACGGGTACAAATGTGCATTTCTAAATAAATAAATATAACTTGATTGATTGATAAACTTGATTTTCAAATCAGCGTCAAGTAGTTGCTATATATATTTTAAATATAGATATTTTGTTGTATAACTTCCCGTAATGTGATTATGCAAATGAATAAAAATTTATGAATATTATTGTATTCACATTATTCAAAAATATGCTGTAGTCAGTTACAGACAGTATTTTGAACAACCGAGGAAACTATTTTAAGGTGAACACTATAATATGTTACAAATGTACCAATAAATGTACTAAGCAGCACACAATTGCGAAATAACACTGATATAATTGTTGAATTTTCAATCACATGGTTGAATCAAGAGATACCTAATCTTCAGTATCAATGTAATTTTAGATGTCCACGATTGTCTATCTAGATAGATGAAAGATATGATCGAAAACAACTTAAAGGGCTTTGAAATAAAGCAAATGTTAACTAGGGCCAGTTTTGCACGGATCAGATACTCTTTTAGTATAATGAATTTGACTCGAGTTCTACATTTTCTTTTTTTCGACTGCTTGTGTGTCGTTTTATCTGAAACTCTACGAAAGCAATTGTTATAAAAACTTGAATTCTTCAGAGATATATAAGAACAATAGAAAACGTTAACTCGAATAATCTAAACCCTCTCCGTATCCGATTCTCTCAGTGTAGGTACTCCGACGAAACAAAACTCAATGTTCTTATTCAATGAATATAACAGTGCAAAAAGATAGTTATCTCCTTCCATAATAAGAAATTAATCTTGAATTTCCAAAAAATTTAGATTAAGGATTAATTAACACAATAAAAAAAAATACAATTTGTGCACTTCTGGTATTGGTTTTCTTCTCATTCTGGTTCCAAATTATTTGGAGTTACGGCGCTTTGGCCACTAAATATGATAAACTACGAAACTGCAAAAACAAGTAAAAGTTAAAGTTGTCGTGTATCTACATGCATTCATGAATCTTTTTAAAGCTCTGCAGTTGAAGAGTATGGGTTGTAATTTAAATATAACACTTAACGTGCGTCTTCATGCACCATGTCAACATTATGTAGTTTGTGTAATGAAAATTGATAAATTATGAAACTTTCCTTACAAAAGTCTTCGTTGGAGTACTTAGATGATAGTGATTGGAATGTAACGACTGGATTATTCGGGTTATAGAAAACTTTGCTAAAACTAAATACATGTATTGTATGTGGCGACAATATAGATTTGTTGCTAGTTTGCCGATTATATATTGAATAAGCACTGTGCAAAGCAGAGCCGACCATATTACCATCAATAAACGACTAGCGACAGTAAAATTAATATTTCGTGTCATAGGGTATGCTTATTTAATATAAAATAAAACTTTAAAATTAAATAATTTCATGTATTAGAAAATGTTAATAACTTCTCTTGCTCGAATGGAATCGACAAGTACCTGACGCGATACAAGCTGTGAATGCCCTTCTCGAAAAAAGATTTCTAATAGCATGTAGTGACTGCATAGAGCCACCAATTCATATTTACTAAAATGTTTATGTTCTTTGTTGCAGGGTTCAGAGACACGTGCATGTGTATCAATGGAATGACGTATTAATGAACTGCAGCCTCCAAATAACTATAGAATTACAGACCTCAAATTAATATATATATTTAACCAGATTTGTTGTAATTATATTCAATTAAATTTTCTTCTGTGAAATAACTAGATTTCGAATAGCATGTGCATGTGGCCATTAAACTTTGGTTTTTGTATACTCTATGATAATATTAATTTTTGATGTTATAGCCTTAAGTGCTGCAGATATTTTGATGCCAATGTTGTTGTCTATCAGCAATTGATGCATTTGGTTTCCCATAGGATAACTAAATACCGAAGTTACTGGGAATTTAGTTTCTGTATATGGCAATTTTTCGACAACTTATGTCTCTCCAGTGGAGATCAAATCAAAATAATTAGAAATGTGTACAAGTTGTGAGAGCACAGATTACCTAAGGGAAGCCAAAGATCATCTAGGGACAAAGCTTTGCAAGTGGTAGATACTCCATGAATCTAAACAATTTTTTTTATAAATTTAGATATTGCAGGTTTCCAAACAAAATCCGTTTTTGGGCCTGCAACTAATAACTGGCTACAGGGTTAGTGGATTCCCTCAGGCACAAATAGTCCACCAGCAGAGGCATCGGTCTAGTGGTAATAAATAACAACCTACCGGAGATACTGTGATTGGATTATTTCTGTCGGTTTTTTTGTTCTATACATAGCAATATTGACCACGACATTTGCTGGTTTAATATCGAACAAAATGACTCTTGAGGTAGAGGATTTGTAGCATCACCTGCTTCGTGGAAGATTTTTAAATTTCAAAATTTTTCTCAAAGAATTGGTTTGAGTCATATGTCATTGTTGTCAAAGGCTGGCATGGTCCAAAGGTCGATCAACAGGGGAAAATAGAAATTTGTGAACTCTCGCTGAGATGAAAAAAATCATTCAAATAAGCTTTAATCTATCGACGTTACCAGTCTCACTTCCTACAGGCGCGGATCCAGGGAGTTTGAAAAAGGGGTTCCAATTTAACGTGAAAGGATTTTTGCAAGGTATTTCTCAGTAAAACATCAGGATATTCATTAACAATACATGATTGTCCGAAAAAGGGGGTTCCAACCTCCGGAACTCCCTTTAAATCCGCCAATGCCGTATGCTATCTTCGGAGTTGCATTTTATTGTGGGTCTTGATTAGGTATGATACGCTTCTTTGTAACATTAAACAGTAAATGACAAATCGGATGCTCTTTGGCCTTTTAGTATAAATTTCTGATCTGGTGATAATTGTAGGTTCGGTTTAAACACACCTGAAAACAATATCAGTTTTGTAAAATTTTGGATTAGAACTACTGTATACAGTTAAATCACATTTTAATTGCATATTTATTGAAACCTTGATAATGCAAACAACTTTTTGCCTAATGATCCATTTACTCATTCAGTTCAAGACTTCTGACTTTTAAGCGGCATTTGTTTTTCGTGGTGAGGCTGTGTTCTTACTTTTCCAATATTTTCTGCTATTCTAAAGAAACAGCTCACCGACGTCCACGATTCAAGAAAGCGGAAAGAGGGCTGTTAAAACGTCAATGTTATTTCTGACTATCAGGGAACAATTAACCATAACCAATTGTACCAAGCAGGGCAATTCAAATTACTACTTGTGAAAATTATTTTTCACTGAAAGGGCAATGGAAATATGAAAACTTAAAAAATAATGTATATTATGTCCGTTACGTACACGCACTTAAACTTTCGTGGTAAACAAACAAAGAATTGAGAATTAACAATGAAGGGATATGTAGTAAATGCACATTAGACAAAGTCTCTACAAATACATGGTAAATGGAACAACGCTTTTATTGTTGTTCTTCATCTTGAGGTCGCCATGGGGACTTCAACAATGAGCTTTACTCTTACCTCATAACAAGTTCAAGACGGCTTCTAGCACTGGTTTGAGCGGAATTCATAGCTAGATGTCGAGAAGCGCTACATCCATGCTTTTTTACCGTTTATCCAGGATGTGGATCGTCAACAAACATAAAGTTAATTGGTAAAGTTTTCTAACAGTCGCTGTCATCCAATCTCCGACAAAAAAGACTAACCGAAGACGACCACTGTGACATCATTAAAACAATCACAGGGCACTCATCGACCAAATAGTAAGAAAACTTGGCATAATAAAGACATGGGACGTGGTCACAATAAACAGATGGTCAGAATAACGATTTAAATTACAAAAAAATAAAAAAGCAAAATTTTAGATTTTAAAGTATGATAGTATATCCATCTGAGAAATTTCCTCAAGAAAACGTACATCATAACTGAAATGTATAAAGAGCATACGTCTCTCTATTATATTAGATGCAGGTACCTAAGTTGTTAAATGGTGAAGGAGAGATAACAGGCAACACTTACAATGGCCGAACATTACAATCATATGCCACAATCCACCAGAGAACTGCACAAGAAAAACAATAAAATGACAAGACAAACATGGACAACGATAGGAACTCGGGATAGCCGGACCTTATACCCAAACCTCTCCTTCTCTATCCCGTTTCCCTATAGTATAATAAGCATACAAATAAAACCCAAAATAGGTAGACTACTAACTCCAAGACCACAATCTTGAAAAGGAAAGAATAAGACAAAACGTAATTTAGAAAAATGGGTCATGGAGTGCTCGTCGCTAAATACAAGGAACAGTAGTGTACATATCCCAACATTCTGTTGTCATGACCCTTTTTACCTATACAAAGAGAGTTGGTGTTTCGACAGTGTAAGCGTCTTCTGTGAGGCTTTTCAGAAACAAAGTTCTTAGCCAGATCAAATCACGTCATATGGTGAGAGTTAGACGACTGGAAGCTTAAAATCAGTAAACAGTGAGTTAATTATAATGGTCAATTAACTTGCAGAGGGTGACACGCCATCGAAAAACAGACTAACGAACCGAAAACAGAAATTGCAATTTTTAATCTGTTTTTTTTTACTTACTAGAAGGAATAAATAAATAGACTAATATCAAAGCAATTATCTTATACGACTTTCTTTCGATTTTGATCATGCTTTCTTTGTCCGTTTGGTTTGATCTCATTGTATAAGAGGTATAAGAGGAAAGCGGGATTGGAGTTTTAAGTACGAGAGAAACAGGGTCGTGACAAAAACGTACACGTGAAAACAAGAAGGGTGTCAAGCGCAATGAGGAGACTGTGCAAAATTTGGCGTGAAAAGTTTCCCGCCATTGAAACGGGAAAGTGGGGAAAAAAAGGTTCCCCTCCGTCAAGGCCCCAATTAAAGTGCATGATTGTTCTTTTAATATACTAGCTCTATTCTTCAATCATCAAACATCGTTTTATAGACGTTTGTTGGATATCAAACGGCGGAGTAATGTTTAACTAGCGAGTGCGAATTTCTTTTTTCTCTTTCAAGTGATATATATATATATATACAGTCATTTTGTTAGTGCAAAAATAATCGTAGATACTAGAAGATTTGTCTAAGTACTAAACGATATATCCAGGTGCTATGGGCAGGTGGTTGGCGGTGGCAGTTTTCACAAGCTGTGGATCCATATAGTCATATGCTATTTTTTCTATCTTATCATACTTGACTTAAAAAACATATTTTCTATTTGTAATATACTGTGTGTTTTGTATTTTGTCATTTGTAAAGGAGAAGACCTCGTAAGTGTGTAACTTGTGTCTAATACTATGTATCATCTATGCATTTGATAATAAAATATGTATAAAATAAATAGAGTCATTACTGTTTTACTGAAATTAACAATGAAAGGATATTGAGTAAATGCACATGAGACAAAGTCTCTACAAATACATGTTTAAACCAAACAATGGAACTACTCATCTATTGTTGTTTTTCATCTTGAAGTCTTTTGTGAAAGCTTCTTTTCGAATTAAAAGTGAAAAGATAACCGATATTATAGAAAGATCTAATTACCGTACAAATAGGATTTGTAACTAGTTGAAGTCCGAAACGTCAGGGTACATACGTTTTCCCAGGAAATTGTGTTTTTAATCGATATATCAAACGTATCAGACTTCATGTTTTGGTGGGAGCATTTTTCGAATTATCATGATTTCTCGATGTCACGTGCCGAGACGTACAACATCGATGGGAGTATTTTATAGGATACAGTGCTCAGGCTGATCCAGCCTTCGAAAATAAGTTGTTCCCATGTGGATCCAGAAAAAGAGGGTTCCAGGCAACTTTTTGAAAGTTTTGCCTAAATTCTGCCCAACCTTATTTTCCATAAAAAGGGAGGCACTACCCTCTGAGGGTTTCTCTGAGCCCCCTCTGGATCCGCCAATGCAGTGCACACAACAGCAACACGACGTTCAAACCATTCCCTATTATAGCATCTGCTTTTCATTGCTGCATATCCCAAAACTTTTTTCATGCAAACGCCATCTTGAAATGAAAAATATCATACATTTTGAATTAAAATGTGGAAACGATACCATCTGTGTACAAACATAAAAAAAATCCTTGTTTCCGGCTCTTTTATCAAAAAATTTCAGAATATGGGTTTGGAATATGTCTGATTGAGGTAATGATCTAACTCGAAGAAAACTTTAAATGGCCCGGATTCAAATCCATGTCATATACATTTTGTATGTTAATGAGTGCAAAAGTGTATTGGCAAAACTGCTGAGAAATATAAATAATTCAAATGTTTGGTTTTGCAAAGCAAACAAATAACATGAGTAACACTTCCGACTTCATTCATTATCAAATTAAAATGAAAATAAATATCATGTTTATAAACAATGATATGTATATAAAGCGATAACATCTGTGATTTGAACTTCTTTGCCCTCTAAGGGACAAATTCCTTCATTATATATGCACTTAATACAGCCTAAATTTGGGATATCACTACTTCATCATGTGATGTTATGATTATTTCTTACCTGTATCCACATTTAGACCTTATGGTTAGACTATAGTAAGTAATCGACAAGCTCCTGAGATACCCTTATGCTGTAAATATACTACTTTCTTTCTGCATATACAGATATAGATCCTGATAAAAACAATGCTACTTTCTCTTTGGTCGATCGTAATCCTTAAGATAGATAGACAGTAATATTCATATCCATGAGATTTTGTTGCAAGTCGGCACAATTGAAGAACCGATCCTACTTACCCGAAATCTGTAATAAAAAGTATGGGTCACCATATTTGAGATCAAAGTTTGCTCATTTTTAGCCATTTTTTTTTCACCTAAATTCACATAGAAAGCACGGCGAAAATATGGGAAGGCAATTTCTAGCTAAATAGCAATGAACTTTTTTATCCATGAGAATTTGATGTATTTTTGTGAATAGATAGTTTACGATGTAATATATTTGTTACAATGAAAAAATGTATATGTCACCATGCTTTTAACGGAGATATTTTACAAAGTTTCCGGATAAAACATTATTTACGGGAGAAGAGAGTTAATTCGCGGCAAAGTAAATGAAATATGACGTTTCACATTTGTCATTTAATTATGACGTCACAAAGGATAAGTCGTCACGCTATTGTTCAGGCCCGAAAATCAATCCTTACCGTATCCGACTCTTTATTTTTCTAATGCGCGATTGAATTGCGCAGCGCAACAATGTCTATCTACCTTAATCACTATAAAGCTGAAAGCAGTGCTTCATTTCCTTTGCAGCAATGCAACGTTCTCTTTGCATATAGATGTAGTACTTTTATATACAATTAAGGTGAGACGTTACTAAATGACTATGTCTTACTTTTCTGTGAAAATTTGCACACAAGTAGATCTAAATGACTTACATCGCAATATCAACTTTTTAATAGGGGTCATGGATCACTTAAGAGATATATTTGACATTGAAAACGCGGTTTTTTAGGGTCCACTCTTACAAAGATATAACGTAAATATGGCAATTTCGCACCTGACAATTGTACGCTTTTCGATATATCTACGATTACAGCGATTACATATTGTCCAAAAACTAACACAAAGAAGAGGAAGAAACTGCGAATCCAACGATGTATAGAAAATCGTATGTTATGGAGCATATTTTTTCTCTAAGTAAGCTCAAACTTACGCAAAAGGAGTAAAAAGGTGTAAAGTGGCGACGTTATGTAATGCGTAACGCAACGTTTTCAAATAGATTTCATATAATTTATATCAGAGACAAATAATACTTGCTATCGTTGTTTACGTTGGTCTTTTGTATTTTTATTTTAGGTTTTTTCTTGTGCAGTTCCTTGTTACTTTGTGGCATGTGACTTTTTTGCAGCCATTGTGGGTGTTTCCTGTTATCTTTTTTATTCTATTTTTGCTAATATTTCATGTAAAAAACGGAATAGACGGTTATTTCTTTTGACAAGATAGTCTGAAGATAACTGTAAAATTGTGTTTTTAAATAGAAATACGTAAATACTTTTCAGAAAAAAATCAAACGCTGATTTGCGCTGGAAGCAAAGAAAATATTTTTGCTGGAATTTCCGGTAAAATTACTTGATTTATATTTATTTGCATTGTTTATATATGTTTTTCTATCTATTTTATTTTAACTCTTTATTTTTTTACTATTTTTTCAAATATATATATGTTGGATACTTACATTGTATCTTATAACAAGCAAACCACATCACATAAATAAAAAAAGAAGTCAGAATATGCAATATTTTTTGATGACATGAATTGCTCTCTAAACAGTTGTAAAATAATTTCATTTGCGGATCAAAAAGGAGGATTTCAGAATTAGGAACCCCTACACCTTTCCCTTCAAAACGTTTTAAGTTTTTTTGGTGAATAATTTGGGTCATCACTTCCCTTTCTTCTTTGATTGATGATTTGCTGTTTTACACCAAGTGAATTATATTTCTGCTTTATCATGGAAAATAAAAGTATGGGTTTGATATACATGGAGTTTTGCTTTGTACTTTACCACACCATTACGTTATTCG
>MJUU01014055.1:0-19772 GCA_002080025.1 Modiolus philippinarum | reverse complement strand
TTTTTTTTGTATGAAAAATACAATCTTCATTATACTTGACAAACAACTATACTAAATTTACAAGATACTTGAAAGACCTGAACCGTTTGATTTTAAGGGGACTGTTTTTTTATATTTCTGGTCCTGTTTGTTGCTAAAAAGATTCCTTGAATAGCACCTAGATAGAAAAAATAATCTGGTCCATTACAAAAATAAGCCTTGCTCAACAAAATTCCAAAGCATAGTGTTCATCGGGAAAAATCTATCCCGCGAAACGGACCAAAGAAACCCAGCTCGGGTGAAAATCCCACTGAAAATCAGCTGGTCAATGCCTAATTATACACTTTGAAAAAAGTCCAAAATGTAAAATTTCCAAACAAATTTACCGGGATCATAATTTTTCAGAGAGCATGTCAAGTATTTCTGGATTATCGACTGAAAATAAACAATGAAAATCGGGATGAGTTCCCTTCGGTATTACAATATTCCGTGTGCAGCAAATTATACAATGCTTGGTAGTTCGGTTTTATTGTTATCATTAAAACAAATAAAAACTAGAGAGTAAATGCCCCGCGGCCCGCTGCCATCATCCAATGTTTTCCCGATGTGTTTATATTCAAATTTTGGATAAAATTTAGCTACTCTGTTTGTGTCTGTAAAACACATATGATACCCCCGCGGTTGGATATAAAACATAGACATCTAATTTCTAAGCACTTGATGAACAGATTTCAAGAACTTAAATTCAATTATTTGACACAGCTTTCTGGTATAACCTATCAAGAGTTATTCAGAATCGATACTCCAAATGCACATATTTCAATATAATGGCCAAGTCAAAAAACACAAATTTAGGCCAAAATCAAAATTGTGACAATACACACATATAAAGTCCATGGCTAATCACTGTTTAAGGTAAGATAAACGTAGCTGTAATATTTTTGGGAGGATTTAATAGGAATAACAGGTGCAGAACACACATTTTCATAAAATGGCAAATTCAAAGTACCCCTCCCCCCCCAAAAAAAATAATAATAATAAAAAATAAAAAAATGACCAAAATCCAAAATGAGACAATATGTTTATCTCCAAACCATGTTTAATCACTGTGCAAAGAAAAATAAATTAGCTTTATATTGTAAGAGGTGTTGTACGGAATAACAGTTTCAGAATACACGTTTCAATAAAATGGCAAAGTTCAACTACCCCGCAAAATCTAATTTTTTGGCCAAAATCTTAACCATGACAATATATCTTCAATCAATACCTAATCACTGTGCAAAGTTAAATAAATGTAGCTTTAATATTGTGGAAGGAGTTATATACGGAATAACAGTTTCAGAATACACGTTTCGATAAAATGGCAAAGTTCAACTACCCCTCAAAATCACATTTTTTGGCCAAAATCTTAACCATGACAATATGCACATCTTCAATCCATACCTAACATTCAAAGATCCTCTCTTCTGAAACCATTTTGCCCCTTGAAAATAAAGTTTGGCACAATAGTTCTCTTTAAAATTGTGTCCTATAGATCCATCCCTTATGTCAATGTTGGACCATAAAACTTGAAGGTTTCTTTACATATAGTTTAAGAATGAGACCCTTTAATTTGGGAGTTTATTTGACAATATGTCAAGGTGAGTGATAAGGCTCTTGAAAGCCTCTTTTTTGAAACTACATGTATATCAAAGATATACTGCATGAATATCAAAGATAAACATGTAATGATGATTTGAATTTTAATTTTTGTTACTTTTTGCAAATTGTTTATAAATTAACCATACCGACTTGCTTCAACGTGTACTTTGCTGAAGCTTCAATATGTATCTTGTGGGAGCCTCAACATGTATGAGGGGATCCTGTCTTTTGCAGGGCGTTATATGCGTGTCACAGACACAAACATCATTACCATGATTACTGTGATTAAATATTGCAGGTTGGGGCATGTCTTACTATCTATCTTGAAACTTGAATTATTTAAGATATGATAACTTTGATTTTGAAAAGGTTTAGTGAATTTTTAGGGTAATGAATTGT
The DNA here is from genome assembly GCA_002080025.1 of Modiolus philippinarum. Taxonomy (NCBI): domain Eukaryota; kingdom Metazoa; phylum Mollusca; class Bivalvia; order Mytilida; family Modiolidae; genus Modiolus; species Modiolus philippinarum. The sequence goes on along the minus strand of MJUU01014055.1, from coordinate 17,753 downwards.
GCATCAGAATAATTTCTAGAGTTATTAACCGATGGAACCTTGAATTTTTAGATAGTAGTCTATTTGTCAAGATGTTCATGATGTTTGGAACATACAGAATTTGATAAAACCAATCTTTCAATATTTGATAAAGTTGGATGTATAATCCATCCTTTATTATAAAATGAATTTGGATGGAAATCCATCCAATAAATCCATTAAATGAATTGGAGGGTTCAACCATCCAACTGATTTGGATTGATTTTCCATCCAACATGTGTATTTTGGAGTTTGGATGGATAACCTGACTGCCATATCACTGTGCAAAGTAAAATAAATGTAGCTTTAATATTCTGGGAGGAGTTATCCGAAATAATAGCTCATCAGAGATGGGACGGACGGAATTAAGGACGGACGGACGGACGGACGAGGGTAAAACTACATGCCCCCCCCCCGACTTGTCGTCGCGGGGCATAGAAAATATGCCATGCTGATAATCAAAATTAGTAATGGTTTGTCAAGTTTTGTACCGACTTCGCCAGTATTTCCTTTTTATTAAATGTAACTTTTAATCTCGCAATTCATGTGTCGACGTCTTTTCACGTCTAGTGTGTTCACACGCAATCGGAGGGAGGTAACTCCTACCGTGACGTTCATTTAGTAACGTGTCATCTTAACAGCTTTAACAGTTATTTCTGCAAAATCAGCAGTTTGTTGTTCATATTAAATCGGTATTTTATTTTGAATTGAAAGCATCTACTGTGGAGCGCTCATACAAATGTACGGGGTAAGGAACATCCCTTTTCTTGATACATCTTTAAATTTCCTACAGAATTTGAACAAGCACTGACAAAAAAAAACAAAAAACAACAACAACAAAAAAACAAATACAAAAACACACACACAAAACAAAATAAAAAAAAATGGAAGCCTTTTTCGGGACCGGCGTGGAATAATAATCAATACTAGCAATCAATTTAATGGCTTCTTAATGTGTTCGTTTTCAATCTTTGCTTTATTTGCACATATGCACCGAAATGAGCTTGCTTGTGTACAATAATTTTATCACATTGACCCTTGTTGCATCTTTTTTCCTCTTTTGTTTTTAATGTTGATTTTCTTTTCATGTATGCAACAGTTTAGAAATGATATTTGATTTATATAGCCTGCATCGGGTCGTTTATTTAGAATGTGCTGCTGCAGATCCTGTTGGTTAATTTGAAAGTAGCAGTGAAATGTTCTCTTAATTATCTATACAAGTTTTCAGCAATTAAGAAGTGCATACAGGTAATGTGTTGCCATTGAATGTTTCTGATATCTGTTATCCTAAGTGCCAATAATTAGGTTTTACATGTCATAAATTCCAAGCTTGTTCGCACTTCCTGATTGCCAGAAAGATTTTTAAGTAATTTGAAGAGAAAACTATCCACGGCAAAGAATATTAATGGCATGTCCTCGTAGTCTCTATAATCTGAGTCCCTAGGTGCTCCTTTTTTGACAGCTCACAATATTAGGGTACCAAATTTGACAAGTTAAGAGAAGAAATTCATACTCTTTCTACCTGGCCTCGATTTAAGATTTGCTTAAATACAGAAAAACAAATTTCAACAAGGGATTTGACCCCTATACATTCTCTGACCTTTACAAAAATATCAAAACATTCATAAAAATGAAAAAGAAAACACATTACGATCAAATGCGCGAAAAGAACAAGGAACTTTATTCGAGGACAAGGAGAATAGGTAGAAGATAACTGTGGGCTCTGACTAAATACCGAATTTTTTCTCTGAATGTGCATTAGAAAGTATGTAAAGTGGCTTTTCTTGGTTTTTAATGTGTTCGGTGCACGGCACTGTTGTCTATAACATGCTTGCCTAATTATTCAACTTTTCAAATTTACACACAGAAAACTAAGCATAGAAAAAACAAGAACGAAAAAAGAAAACTTTGCCACCAATTTTTTTTTATGATTAAGGCGTGAGTATTAAGTAATGACTCACTTGAAATCTTACATTTATGTTTATATTTTTTAATATTTTTGGTGTTTTCAAAAGATCTAAAATTCATGTGCATGATCTTTATAATATTATTTACGGGATTATATGCATTTCTCCTTAATAAATTGTCTATATTGATTTCATTAACCCAAATATGACACAGTTCCACTATATTAGTATACCTTTCTCATCAGTATTTGTCATCAATTATGTAGAACTACGCCAATAATTATTTGTTAGCACTTAATGAACGTTTGGGTCTTATTTAAAATTTCGGTTTTCATACTTGCCCGAAAAGTGACTGCTAGCAATTTGGCTGCTGGCTTATAAATAGATGATAGTCTCATGCGTGTATTTGGTTTTTAGACATATCTACAAAAGTGGTTGCTAGCTTTTGGCTGCTAGAAATTGGCTGCTAGCTTCAGTCTGGTCTTAATTCTGAAATGTCCGACTTTTCCAATGTGATTAAAATGTTCGAAAAACCAGTTTTCAAATAATAACTAGGCGTTATGCCATTTTAAAGAATGAAAAAGAATTAGTAAATGGAAGAAGAAGAAAAAAGAGTTTACAAAGATATCTCTTCTTTGATTAGCTGTGACTGTAGCTGTGGTTTATTGAATTGGTAGCAATGTTGAGCTGTAACTTCTGGTGGACCAAAAGAAAATAACAAATGTGATGTGAATATAAGCGGTAAAGTACATGATCTTCCTTAGAAAACTAAAAAAAGTCGTTTGCTTCAAGAGAAGATATCGTTGTATAAAACTTTCGAATGGATGGCACGTTGGGCAAAGTCAAAATATTTTAAGGACATGCTTTCAAATTCTGCCCACATTTGCTCTTGTTGTCTCATTAGTTGTTCCCATCTGCATCAAAAACAATAAACTGGACATGTTTTTGGAACTTTTGTGTTGGCTTTCGATGTGCATATCACTTCATCCCAAACTTCGAGCATATTTTGCTTCATTTCTTCAAAGGACCATAGGAAGGAAATTGAATGAAATATTACAATATTGTTGTATGAGAGGGGTATTTATATATGACATCACTGACATAAAACATGAACTCGAAAAATGGTTATATTTAACAGAAAATAGTTTTCAGGTAAACAAACCCTAATAACTTTCCCCATGTAATACAAACTAAAATTTTGTCTCAGGTTTTATGATTCACACCATACATGCAAATTATGAAAAAAACATGTAATTTTGATATAGTTGTCGGAAACCTTCAGCAACGGATGGACAGAAGGAATGTTTGGGTTTTTGAAATAATTTTATTTGATATTACGTTTACATGTAAAACATGAAATCAAACAGCACGCATAAAAGATACATTTGAGTCCGTTACTTAAATGTTTTCAAAATCAGACATAATAGTTTGAAGACCATGCTTTTTGTAGTGTTTTTTAGATTCATGGCTTTTCAAGTTTTATATTTTGAATTTGATTAAACCCCTAAATGGCAAAAATTTTGCACTGAACCTAATATCCTATGCAATATTTGACAATGGATTTTATTTGTAAATTCTATTAATTAAAGTAGTTTTAATGGGACATGTTAAATAAATTTATGTATTTTTATATCTATGAAATCTTGATAAATGCACTGTTAACGTATGTTGATAAATAGACTGGCAAATTAAAATGCAAACACTTGGATCAATTTTTGCTTGGCTAAAAGATTGTTTCTGTCAATGCTCTAATCGAATGTACCATAAATAGAAGTATTAACCCGACGAGCAATCTGTCTGAACTAATGCTGAAATTGAGACAATTAAATGTAATTGGTTCACTAAATGAACAGCTGGTGTTATTGGGCAAGTACTATTTTATACCATCTTCTTTTCTTTTGTGTTTATTTTTCTTTCTGTTTAATGTTAATTACGAATTTACTGGAGACCATTGTAGATCAATTGCTTCAAACCAAGGTCGACGTTGTTTGAAGACGGCACTTATCTTTGGAGTAAGTATCGCCTTGGTAAACTTGTACAATTATTGTGTTTTAATGACTTCTATGTAACATCTTGTCTCATGTGTTTTTTCTTGTTATATAACTATTAAAATGAAAGAAATTGTTCAAGCTGACATTTAGTCGTTCAACTTGCAAAGGCGACGTCCTTGTATACATTTGTTGTATTTGACTCAATTATGTTGTTATGAGGTAGAAATTATCTATAAATTGTCAGCAATGATAAAACAAATTGGCTCAAATTAACTTGACAAGACAAAAAATAATTATTTTACAAATCAAATATACAATATACAACTTATCTGACAATTATGAAGTCCTAATAAATATCCAAATTAATAATCCACTGAAGACCACCAACAAATATCCAGATCAATCCTCACTAAATAGTTGATAATATATTCACAATAACTGATGTCGATTTCAAATACAAAATATGTGCGTTATAATCCTGTATAAACTTATTCAACTGACTGCCTTCACCCTTTTCTGCTACCTTATATCTATACATACAATATATCTAGAAAATTCATTAACAAGAATCATCCAGAACACCCTCCATTAACTGACAATCACATGACTAATATATTATGTAAGAGAAATTAAAATTCTAGAAAATTCTGCATGTTCTAAGGCTTAATAACGTTGACCATTGTTTATTGTAAACAAGTTACATAACTAGGTCTAACAAATTATATAATATTTAGGCCTTGCAAACTAAAAACAATGAATACAATGCATTTTTAAAATATTTACAATATTTAATTACATATAACAATGTTTTCTTCAATTTTTTACTTCAGAAAGCATAACAATGGTATTAAAACAATATTCATGTCACATGCAGGTTAATCAAAAATACAAACAGGTTTTTCACTCTTTTCAAATTAACAAGCTTGTTCCTTAATACAAGTTTACCAACATTACAAACAGGTTTGTACCTTAAGTCAAGTTAATCACCACTACAAACAGGTTTTTCCCTTTATACAAGTTACCCAACACTTCAAAAGATTTGTCCCTTTAAACAAATTAACCAACACTACAAACAGTTTTTTCCCCTTTGTACAAGTTAACCAAGCAGGTCTCCCTTTACACAAGTTAAGCAACACTAAAAACAAGTTTCTCAATTTATATAATTTATATAACTTAACAGGGTTTTCCCTCTATACAATAAACAACTTTGTCCCTTCAAACAAGTTTACCGTCTTGGTTTTTCATTTTTATACAAGTAAACCAACACTAGAAACATATTTTCCCTTAATACAAGTTAACCAACACTACAAATAGTTTTGTCCCTTCATACAGATTAACAAACACTACACAAAGGGTTTTCCCTTCCAATTCACCAACACTACAAACCGGTTTGTCCATTTATACAAGTTAACCAACAGTACAAAAAGATTTCCCTTATACAAGTTAACCAAAACTACAAACAGATTTGTCCATTTATACAGATTAACAAACACTAACAGTTTTTCCCCTAGAAATTAACCAACACTACAAACATGTTTGTCCCTTTATACAAGTTAGCCAACAACAATAACATTTTTGTCCCTTTACGGAAGTTAATAAACACTACAAACAGTTTTTCCCTTTAAACAAGTTAACCAACAGTACAAACAGTTTTCCCTTTATACAAGTTAAAATAAAGAGGTTTGTCCCTTTAAAAGTTTATACAAGTTAACCAAAACTGCAAGCATGTGTTTCTTATAAACAAGTTGACCAACACTACAAACAGGTGTGCCCTTTATACAAGTTAACCAACAATGCAAACAGGTTTGTGCCTTTATACAATCAACACTACAAACATTTCTGTCACTTTACTTAGATCTTTTAATATACATTGATGAAGATAGATGTTTGGAATCTAAGCTATAAGACATACGTGATGATTTTAACTTCCCAATTATGAACTTTCCCTTTTCTGAGCAGCAATATACCCACCTCTCCAGCCTATGGAAAAAAAGAAGGGAAACGGGGAATGTGTCAAAGAGACAACGACCCAAAGGGGAGTAATAACAACTCAAAGCCACCATAAGATCTTCAATGAACGGTGAGAAAACCCCACACCCAACGGCAGGTCGGAGTCGACCCCTGGATAAAAGGTAATCAAGTTCAGCGAAATAAACATCATCATAAACTCCTATAGACATAAAGTAAACTAACTAGAAAAAAAGACAAGACACACAAAGGCTTAATAAATTTCCTGACTTAGGACAGGCGCAAACCTGCTGCTAGTTTTATTGGGCCAAAACCTTCCCCCTACAGCCAATGTGATAAATAAAAAAAAAACAATCGTAACAACAGTAAAATTCAGTTGGCAACAGGACTGAGCCAATTGTGAAAAATGAAACTGAAAGAACTAAATATACGGACTTAAAATTGAAATCACAAGAGACTACTAGCAGTTAACTGACATGCCAGCTCCAGACCCATTACCAACTGACAAAGTAAGTTATGTACCCTCAGTATACAGCTTCCACCAAGATCCCTTCCTGTGAGGAGTTTAGCATAATGATTTCATACATATACCGTGTCCATGCAATACAGATTTTAGAAATTTAGAATGTGTTTAGTTAAAATGCAAAGACCCTATCAAAAAATCAATGTTAATACCAAAGAAGGCCATACGTAATGACTTGACGACAATACCATAACAAGTTTTAGCTTCCTAAAAAGCTTTGGATAGCTTCGCTGTGTCTTATTTTTTTATGTATGGCGTTGTTTACACCGGATTTTACGCTATTTCAAACGTTGTGCTGACCACAATTATTTTCGCGCGGAAAAATCACATGATTGATCGAATATCATGTGATATTGAAAAAGCTTTCCAAGTACACTAAATTTTACGCTATTTCAAACGTAGTATTGACTACAATTATTTTTGCGCGAGAAAAAGTCACATGATTAACAATATAACATCATGTGATAGTAATGTCTTTGAGTGTCATACGCAGGGAGCTTAGAAAAAAAAAATACAAATAAAAATGGACCAATTTACATGCAAGAAAAGGACTGCATGTCATTGACAGCAAAATTGACAACGCATGATTTCTTCTTTGTTGATTTTGTCGCTCATTTCATGTTATGAAACAAAAACAACTGTCGTAACTGCGTTTTCTTTGATAACGAATATCGTCTCTTCTTCCTAATTGTTGGAGTTTTTGAAAAAACAATGCATTTGATATAAACATATTTTATTAATCAACTTGTCAAATATTATAATCCACAAATACATAAATAAACAAATACATGTAAACAAATTAATCAAAAGGATTCGGAAACAAGACAGATTGTCTTATACTAATCCGTATCCAATATATCTATCCTTACATTAATACATTTGCTCATTGTGTGTTAACAAGATGACAAGAGATTGAGAAAAAAAAGGTGAATAACAGAATAATGGATATGTTTGTGTGATAATATAAAGGAGAACTATAGAAGAGGTATCAAGAGGTAAATCTCTTACTACTTAATATATAGCTTTGTACATTTATAAACAATATTTTATTTTGCTCAAGAGTGAGATTTTCCGAGCCAAACAGTAATAGATCTGCTGTAATCGTTTCCGGAATTTGAAGAGAATATATATATCTTTCCCTAGCTTCTTGAAATAGTCTGCAATTGAGAAGAAAATGCTTTGTAGTTTCTATCTGTCCACACAAACAAAGTGGAGATTGTATCAGGTTTTTACTAAAAAGATCGTGTTTCAAATTACTACATTTCATTCTTAATTTTGAATGTAAAATCTGTCCAATTCTAGAACCAATATAATAGTACAATGGTTTTTTAGCAACTTTATTTCTTAAGTAAGTTTTAAGCTGGTTTACTGAAGACATATTTCTGATATTATCAGGCAGTGAGTTCCATATTCGAACAGACGAGGGCAGGAAATAATTTGAATAGAAAGATGTTTTTGTTAGAATAGGCTGAAATGCTGAAGAATTACGCGTATTATAACTGTGTATATCATTATTCCTGTTCGGGAGAATTCTGCTTAAATATGCGGGGGTAAGATCATTAACCATTTTATAAAAATAGATAATTTTATGAGATTCACGTCTTTCCCTTAATTTTTCCCATCCCGTTTCCTTGTACAAATTTTGAATAGTAGTCAATCTTGTGCCCCCAGTGATGATTCTCGCGGCCTCTAATTGTACATTTTCTATCTTATGAATCAGAATTTGAATGGAGTTGTCCCAAATTACATCTGCGTATTCTAATATCGGTCTGATACACGAAAAATACATTTTCTCTAGAGTTCTTCTATTTAATGTATGTTTAAATTTTCTCATAATATTTAAACGAGTATATGCCTTTTTAACAATCATATCTATATGTTTGTGCCAACCACCATCATCAGACAAGATAACCCCCAAATGTTTATGATGAGATACATTTTCAATTATTACATTATTCATTAAAAGATTTGGATGGTTTGGTTTATTCATTTTTCTAGAAATAGTCATCGCTTCAGTTTTTTGTGCGTTGAATGTCACTAACCATTTTTCTGCCCATTCATGAATTGCTTGTAAATCACGATTTAGAATTTCGGAAGCAACTTCAGGATTATCAACAATTAAGTACAGACTAGTGTCATCGGCAAAAAGCTTTACTGAACACTGAATATCAGACACTATATCATTAATAAATATAATAAATAATAGAGGCCCGAGAATCGATCATTGCGGCACGCCTGCCTTTATATTTAACCATTCAGAATTGTTATTATTGATAACTACACGTTGTTTTCTGTTATACAAATAATCTTTAAACCAAAGAAGCAAAGTTCCATTAATACCTATTGAATTCAATTTATGTAAAAGTCCCTTGTGCCAAACTCTGTCAAACGCCTTACTTATATCACAAAAGATTACCCTTATTTCCTTCCCTTCATCCAAAGCCCTTCCAAATTCGTTAGTAATACTTAACAGCTGATTTGCAGCAGAATCACCAGGTGTAAATCCGGACTGAAATGGGGTTATAATATTATGTTCCAGTAAGTAATTATGAATATGTTTGAATATCACCCTTTCCATAACTTTCCCAACTACGCTAATAAGTGAAATCGGCCTATAATTTCGTACATCACTGGGACAGTTTTTTTTTTAAAAACAGGAGTTACATTTGCTCTTTTCCATTCAGAAGGATTTACTAAGTTGGAGCGATAAATTAAATAATTTACAAAGGGTTTTTTTTCAGAATCGCACTGGCCTCTTTTAACAGTCTTGGGTTTACTTGGTCAGGACCTATTGCTTTTGTGGTGTCCAGGGTTTTGAGTACATCTTCAATTTCATTTTCATTAACAATCAAAGTATTCAAACTATGATTCAGTAAATCTTGTAAGTCAGGGAAAGGTACATTAGCATCATTAATTTGACACTGGTTATTAAAATAATAGTTAAATAAGTTTGCTTTCGTCGCGTCATCTTCGATAATATCATTGTCACTTTTAATAGGGGGTATACGGGATTTACTATTTCCCATAAGAGACTTCACTAATTTCCACCAATTTTGAGTACTGATTTCATCATTTTCTATTTTATTTGAAATATGTACATAATACTCTCTTTTGGCACGCAAAACAAGAGAATTACATCTATTTCTTACTTTACGAAAAAACAATGCATTTGACATCCCATGTTAATTTGTTAGGTTGTCTTTCATTCTCCGATTACAAATTTATATGTATGCGGGATCAACGTACTCAAATTTGTATGTATGCGGGATCAACGTACTCATTTTTTCTACAAGTTTATATTACAGACCCGGATCAGAATGTTACTTTCGTTTCCATTTCCAGCTTTGTTTTTCTGTGATAAACTGAAATCAGCCAATGAAATTTCTCCAAATGGCTTTTTAATATTCAAGATGGCGTGAATATCTTATGAAACTAAGAGCTTCGCACCGTGGTGCGAAGCAATTATAACCCTTATAAATTAGACGATTTAAAGGTTTTATAAGTTTGTTAGGCGAGTTTAAGTATTTTTTACTCTTATGTAAAACATTACCGTAAAATAAGGAATGTGAAATACCAGCCTTGATTAGATGTTTACAGGTAGCATTGTATTTATGAACTAAGTCGTATATCGATGATAAAATTTAGTAAAGGTTTTAACTAGTTTGTGATAACGAAAACCTTGATGTAATAGTTTTTCAGTTATGAAAAGATTCCGTTCATTAAAATCGCAAACGTAATTACATACTCGAGCAAATCGAACAAGTTGAGATATGTAAACAACATATTATGGCGCTAATGGGACATCGCCATCCAGAAATGGATAATTAACTATGGGAAAAGAAAAAAACGTCCCTTTTATCATATATTTTAGTATCAAATTTACCATTCGTTATATCAAAATTGATGTCTAAGAACGGACAATGATGATTATCAGAATTGGCTTTATTCAAAGTAAGTTCTTTAGGGTAGATGTCCTTGTATTACGTATTGAAGTCGTCATTATTTAAAGTTAAAATATCATCCAAATATCGGAAGGTGTTGTTAAATTTTTCAATTAAATGCTGTTTAGATGGGTCTTTGCTGATGTTGGTCATAAACTGAGATTCATAGCAGTACAAATAGAGGTCCGCTATAAGTGGTGCACAATTGGTACCCATAGGAATTCCTATGACCTGGCGATAAATACAGTTACCGAAACGAATGAATATATTGTCAAGTAAAAATTCAAGTGCTGAAATCATATCAAAACAAGTCCAATTAGTTGAATTCTTTTGTTTTGTGTTTTTTTAAAATGTGTTTTAAAGGAATTAGAACATATATATTCACTATCGGATTTTTTTGAATGCCCATTGAATAAGACGTCTGAATTTTTCCTTTATAAGATTATGTGATAAGGTAGTATAGAGGGTAGAGAAAACAAAACTTTCAAGGGATTCAAAAGGGGCATTATAAGCATTCAGTTTATCGAGAACTTCCAATGATTTTTTTACACTCCAAAAATGATTGACACCACTGTTTTCATATACTTTGTTACAGAAATTCATAACCAGGTTTTTAATAGCAGTCAAAGTATTAGTGAGTATAATAGAAACTTTAGTTGTAGAACAGTGACTAGATGACAAAATGAATCTAGATTTATATGGCGTTTTGTGGAGTTTAGGAACCCAGTACATAGTTGGAACTGTTTTACTATCAGGTTTAGCCTGTAAAGATGTGGCTGTTAGAGAATGTATGTTTGTAATTTCACTCTCTGTTAATTGGGTTGATTGAAAAGTATGTGAACTGGTAATTTCTTTTTGGAGTACCTCTATATAATGTTTACGACAAACTATGATGATGTTATTAGTAGCCTTATCAGCTGGGACAAAAACAAATTCCTTTCCAAATTCTTTAAGTTTCATTTGGATGCGAGAAACGGTGGGTTTATTTTTGTTGTCATGGCGGAAATGTTTTTCAAACTGGTTAATTTGGATATCGACAATTTTCATAATAGCATTAAAGAAAGAATCCAAAGATTTTTTGTCAACGTGTTCACGTTTAACCCAATTTTTACAATAAGTCTTAAGTGAGTCGTGGATGGTATTACGACAATCTTTCCAATTAATTTTAGAAGGAGGCCTATATTTTGGAGCTTTCTTTAAGAAATTAATAAGCTCTTTGTCCTGCAAGATGTTGAGATCTCCTGTGATGACATGGGAGCTAGGAGCATAGGCATATTTTGAATTGTCGCAATTTCTTGTATCAGGCACAGAATTGTTAATGTTTATATCTTTACAAACTTTACTGTAATTGAAGACGTACTGCCGGCTGGGTTTCTTGTATACGTAACAAATGATGGGAAATTCTGTATTTTCGAAATGGCCAGGAATTTTTTCTTGAACCGAATGATCATTTAGAATGCCAGCAATATTTATAAAATCTACTCCTTTGTCGATGTATTTTATCTTTAGGAAATGTTTTTGATGTTGGTCAGGACGATCGATTTTAGGAAAAAGCTTAAAATAACAGAACGCAATTATTATTTTTTGTAGTTTCGTATTTTGGACTAAGGTACGAAATAGTTTCGCATTCATCAAGGATATTGTTAAATTTGGTGGCAGGTATGGAACATAATTTACTTAAAAGTTGATGTCGACCATTATTTTTAGAAATGTTAATTAGATCTGCAACAGTGGTGTTGACAGAATGTAATCTACGTTTATTACGGTTAATTCTACGTCCATGTGATCGCTTGTTACGTAGAGGTTTAGAAACAATATTCAAAATATTTACAGAATTGGTTTCAGAAATATTACCAATACCCATAATATTGTCATTGAGACCTAAAGGATAGACAGTTTGCAGTTTCTTAATCCAATTTAGTTCTGCTATTTTTCTGGCTTTATTGAATTTTGAGTGAGATTGTCCTGGCTGTTTAGTAACGACTTCCAAAGGTTGAACAGTAATATGTTTGATTTCGTGGTTGTGTTTTTTAAGATGTTGATATATTATACTTTTATACTTAAAACGATACAGATGTTCCTGGGTCCGTTTAGAAAGATACCGACCAGTTTCACCGACATATTGAATTCCACAGTTAGTTTTATTTCATTTAAGTAAATATACAACATTAGTAGTTTTTCAGTCAATATCATTGTCAAACTGTAAAGAAAAGGTGCGACCATTAAGAGTAGATCTCACTGTAGTTTTATTGACGAGGCGTCGGCATGTAAGTCATTTATTTGCACGGCACTTCTGAATAGAAGGGTAACCACGGTTTTTAATATTGAAAACATTAGCAATAATTATTGTGACATTTTTAGATAACCGGTTTGGACGATTGAGACGCATGGAGACCCTTTGATGATTAAATAATCGTTTTCCGTTTCGGAGTTCCATGTATAAGTGTTGTAAGGATTGGGGTGTTTGGAAAGGTGTAAAGAAAGATGTCTAGAAAACTTAACCCGAACACTTTAGTGTTAATGTGGGGATAATAGATAATCAACTAGACGGTACGAGAAATTGAATGCTATCCATCATAAAGTACCCGACATATACGTAAGAAACGAAAACAGAAACGAAAACAGTGGACAACAATTATCACAGGGTGTATCCGGATAGCACACAAAATCTGGTTAAATAACAGAAAGGGGCTAAGTATATGATATTTTTATGCATAATACACATGTCAAAATGGGGAATAAAGAGAAGTTGTCGCCCGGACACACACTCCATCAACTGTATATTAAAAGAGCATAGGTTTAAAGCACGGGGAGGAATTTAACCGCCTCCACTCGGCACGATAGATGCATTTCACAGTTGATACGTTACTGTCGAGCATGTAGTTTATACAGTGATTTTTTATAGAGCAAAAACACTGTCCCAAAAGCTGCTTAGTCGGGGATTAGTTCATCCTTTGTTACTTTCATCACCTCAGAAATTGTATGGCCGTCGTCATAAAATTAATGACAGATATGACATGTCTGTATCCCAAATGAAAATGGACATTTTCAGCTTAATTTCACGTCTTCATGGATTTGACATAACCGGATTTGACTCAAACCTAGATTGGCTCACTGATAATGTAACGGGTGCCGCTAGCGGAGCAGGACATGCTGCCCTCCGGAGCACCTGATGTCACCCCGGTTTTCATAGGAGTTCACACTATGAGTGCCTTAGTTCTTGATGTCACTTTTTTATTTCCGTGCGCTGTAGCTGTCTCATGTCCTTGTTTTGTCTGTTTTTCTCTGATGCCGTTTTTTGCAATGTCTTTGGACTTCGATTTTTGTGGTCATCGCTTTCCCGGTTCATTCGGTATTCTACTGTCATTAATTGCTTTACTGTATGTGTATATATGCAACAACCATAAAACAAACTTAGATCCATTTATCAAAAAACGAAAGAGGTGTCTATGTGTTTGTCTGTATTCCATGTCAAAAGACATTGAATCCTCTATACAACATACATGTACGATACATTATAGTTTATCTGCTTTTGTTTCCAGGTTTCACGAGGGGCAGTACTCTGTATATCTATACTTTACAAGGTACAGTTTATGTTTCTATAGTTAACACAACAGTTTGTATCGAATCTGGCCGAGAGAACCGCCAATCATGTACCAATACAAATTTGCAGAAATAATGTTTGAGGGCTCTTTAATCTACATTTTTTTTACTTATATCCCGAAATTGAAGAAAATGGTCATCTCTGTACTAAAATTATCGATAACATGAACGACTTTAATTTCAAATCAATTTCCCTTATATGGACAATAATTCTGACTATTTCATCTGGCAAAGTTATCTCCGTGACGACCTTAGTTAGCAGGGCTTCAAATAACTCCATATATTATACGATCATTCAGTAAGTTCTTAAACTGATATCGGGCACTTGCGAAAAGAAAATTACTGTTCGAGCTGTCATATGTCATGTCTGGCACTGAGAAGAACATATCTTTTCACCGCTTCGACCTTTCAATAACAATTGCTGCCGAATTGTTACTGGACACTACCGCAATGGAAAGGGGTTTGGCACGCCATTTAAAAGTTTTAACTCACATTGTCTTTTGATTTAGCATATTTATTCACTATTAAAATACAATACAAAAATAAAGTTTCAACGTGATACAGGGATCTACAAAATTAGCTCTGTTTCCTAATATCTTTTGAAATGCCTGTATGACAATGTCGGAAAAAAACAACCTTTTATAAAATGTGTCCTGAATACATGAGTAATTGTCTCTCTCCCCTAACCTCCGATATCAATATAGACAAGTGATAACTATGTTACTCCTAGATGAAGGTTAAAATTAATCGACACTCTTTTGTCTCGTCGTCTGTTAGACTTTGAAACAAATTAAATTCATCTGTACGCAATTCCTCAAAATTATTAATTTTCACCAAAAAAATCAAAACGGATATCAGTGTAGCTCAATAAATGCAGATCTAAAAAGAATAAATGTAATAAGTACTTCAAACTGTTATTGTGGATCTCCAATGACATATGAACATGCTTTCCATTTTTTCTTCGAATGTCCATTGTATATAAACCAGAGAACTGGTGACCTGAAAATTTTATACACATACTGGCGTATCACTGATAATGCTGATGTCTACGGAAATTGATGATCATTCTTTACCAAACCCTTCGGGAAGTTTAGAGTTTGTTTTTTCTTTCGTAGTGCGACAGTGTTCTTCCAGCAGTCTAGGCTCCTTTAGCTAGCCGGCGGATTAGCGAAGAGCGGTCCATATAATTACCCAAAAACACCCAAAACTACCCCAAAATACCCAAAACTACCCCAAAACTGCTCCAAAGTACCCAAAAATTGTTATAATACACATTAAAATAACGCAAGCTGGTAATATTCAAAGATATTTTAATTTATATTTCAGTTTTTATTCAAAGAAATCCAGGTAATAACTGTAGGATATATGCTCGGTGATACCTATTTTTGGACTGTCTTGTATACAACGCAGTGATGTTTAAACCTTATACTTTTGTACGTTTTTATTTTATAAAAATTGTATAAATTATCTGCCTTGTCTTTGGAAATGATATTTTAAACTTTTTACATTTATTTCAAAATAATTAAGTTTAAGTTGATATCAATAGTGTATCAGTATGATCAAGGATTTCTATACAAATCTTTGGTAAGATAAATCCTCATCACAAATACAAAATGAGTGAAGAAACAGACTCCAGACTGCGGCAACAGGATATATAACTAGTTCTGTGAGGAGAACATATTAAAACTTGAAAATGTGAGTTTTATTTGCTATCTGAAAATATGAAATAAAGGACTGGGATATTACTTACCTCGATCTTGTCACGTGTCCATTTCAATCTTGACATAAGACATGTATAATTTCCATAAAAAATAGTCATTAAAACGGGTTTATAAAAAACAATTCTTGATTAAAAACGATAAAAAAGTAATAAAGTTGATATTTTTTGTTTCAAAAAAATATATTTTAAATATTAATTTGTGTTTTTGGGTAGCTTTTTTGATGTTTTGGGGTAGTTTTTGGTGTTTTTGAGTATATGGACCCGCGGCGAGCACCCCTTGACCCATCTATCAAAATTACGTTTTGTCTTTTTCTCTCCTTCCCTGATTGTGGTCATAGAGTTAGTTGTCTATCTGTATTGGGCTTTATTCTATATTTATTATACTATAGGAAAAGGGGGGGTTTGGTTACCCATAAACCGGTTTAACCCTACCGCTGGCTTTTTCTAGTGCTGGTACCAAGTCCGACTGTCCCGAGTTCATATCGTTGTTTACGTTTGTTTTTTTGTCTTATTTGTGTTTTTCATGTGTATTTCCCTGGCAAATTGTAGCATGTAATTGTAATTTTCAGCCATTGTAGATGTTTCATCTTTTTTTCAACAATCTTTCTCAGTGGTATTGATATTCATTATTTTCAAAAAGGTTTTAAGATACAAGTCAGTTCTAGATCCCAGTCACATTTTTTTGTTTTGCTTTTTTTCT
Source organism: Modiolus philippinarum (assembly GCA_002080025.1). Taxonomy (NCBI): domain Eukaryota; kingdom Metazoa; phylum Mollusca; class Bivalvia; order Mytilida; family Modiolidae; genus Modiolus; species Modiolus philippinarum. The sequence goes on along the minus strand of MJUU01014055.1, from coordinate 1,382 downwards.
CGATCGTCTTCATTTTCTATTCTTTCAATAAATTGTTTCAAAAAGTTTAAATTATTATGATAATTATTATTTGCCTTGCTGTCGTTTGAAATTATGCTATATTGTAAGGAGAGAACTTGCTCTAAGCTGGTATAACTAGTGTCCAATCGTTCTGTTTATTGCAATAAAATATTATTAAATCATACCAACATACAGAGGTTGCAATATATGCAGTAAATACAGATTAATACATGGGCATTTCCATATTGGCCTGGTTATCATTCCGAGACACCCATATTGGCCAGAGACGAAGTCGTGGGACAATATGGGTCGAGGGATGATAATCAGGTCAATATGGAAATGCACATGTATTAAACTTTTTATTACTTACTTCCGACGTTTAGAAATGCCAGGCCGATATGGACCGGAAGTCGTATATTTGCCCAGGCCAATATGGACCGGAAGTGGTTTATTTTGTCTGTGATGCACGAGGAGCATAAAATAACCTATTATTTTCCTGGGATGTGAAAATATGGACAGTTTACTTCCGGTCATATTGATAATGCAAAAACGCTTTTATTTCTACTAAGTATGTAATATATTTCGTTATACTGTACACGTAATGTACATGTCAAGGAGTAACCTCTCATCAGTACCAAGTCAGGCTATTACGGTTGACAATTTTCTCGGTGGTTTTGCACCTGTTTTGTCGTTTTGCCCGTTGGATTTAGGCTCTTCACAATTGTTTTGGGTACTTTTGTTAGTAACCTAATTATCCGACATACATTATAGCATATAATTGTAATTTTCAGCCATTGTAGATATCTCCAGTTGTCCCTTTTACTACTTTCATGTCATACCACGTACGTGTGTGGTTACCAAACAAGGTATGAAGGGAAAATGCAGGTATTTTTATCTTCAATTAAAAATTGAGTGTTTACCAAATTCTAATAGGTATGAAAGAAAAATACCGTTTTTTTTTTGTTTTGTTTTTTTTAATAGTTTATAAAGGTCACTCCTTGAGGTAAACACTTTTTTAATACCGATATCGATTTTCGAAAGTGCCTTTGATTACGTTTTGCGAGATTGTTTGCAATGGAGCTTGTCAGACTGTGTGGTACTGTACAACTTATTACTGCAATATAAGTTTAATATTTCCTTTATTAGGTCTTCCATCAAGGGGGAGACATATTGTTTTTTGTCTTTTCCATCTGTCCGACCGTCTGTCTGTCAGTTTGACCGTCCTTCTCCTACATTTTCCATTGGATTTCGACCAAACTTTACAGGATTTGTTGACCATCATGCCGTGTGGTGCGTATTGCGTAGCTGGACTGATCGACCAATTTTTGTTGGACTTTTTTGCCATAGAATTTTGCTAAATTAACTATGTGGACATTAATTCT
>MJUU01014052.1:203008-250467 GCA_002080025.1 Modiolus philippinarum | reverse complement strand
TTTTCCATATATAAAATTCATCTCAAAAATTTTTGATGATATTGGAATGTCTTTTATTTTTCAAAACCAAATTCCATTAAATATAGCATGGATTAAAACCCATGTTAAGCAAGTCTTAACAGATCAGTTTTGTCAAAATTGGCGAAATGAGTTAGCAAATATATCTAGAGGAAACTTTAACACATTATTTAAACAAGATTTTTGCCTTGAAAAATATCTACTACGGTTACCAGAGTTCCATCGTCGATTTATTACTAAATTAAGGCTAAGCAATTTGCGAATTCCAGTTGAAACAGGTAGATGGTATACTATTAGAAAAGAAGATCGTTTATATACAAAATGTTCAGATAATGTATTAGGAGATGAATTTCACTACCTTTTTATATGTTCAAATTCAGAAATACAATCTTTAAGGGTCAAGTATATACATGTACCAGATTATTTTTCATCAAATAGTAATGTTTTGAAGATGTCAGCCATGTTGTCATTATGTAATACGGAACTTTTGAAAAACGTGTCATTGTTTATAAAAGGTTTATGCAATCTGCTTCAAACATCTAATTTGCTTTACCATCTGGATCCATAATGTTAATACTTTTTTTTCTTTGTGTAGAATTGTATTATAATAATCTGTAATTTACATATGTATGTTTAAATGTGCATTATTGTATGCTCATGTTGCACCCTGTGCCTGAGTTTGCTAATAAAATATTGTCTTGTCTCAATAGCTTTACCCTCATATCGACCAGTCTCGATCCTCAGTGGTGCTACACCACATCTAAACTTAGAAAATGCACTTATATATTTATAATTACATGTAATGTTTGAAGTCAAATATTTCTCTACCCATAGGAAGTTTTAAAAAGCTTATAAGTACCTAACTTTTTACCTACATTTTGAGCTAAAATTCTTCGTTCCCATTCAGCTTTATATTCATCAAATAATATTTTTTTCTAAATTCAAATTAAACCTTTTACTTAAACAATTATCAATATTTATATAATTATCAAAATTACAAGACCTAAATCTATCCTTTACTCTACCACGCCAGTTTTTATTATTGGTATTTAAACTCCATTCAAAAACTTTAAAATTTACTCTGTCTCTTTCCATAATGGAAAATCGCTTCCACAATCGAAACACTGACGTCCATTGTTTAATACTTGGTGGTCTCCAGCCCATATCACCATTAACCGCATCATTAGGAGTATATTTTCCCACTCCCATAAAATATCTGGCAGCCCTATTTTGAACTGCATTTATACAGGAAAAATTTTTGGTTCCCTATATCGCAGAACCTTAATTTATTACTGGCCATACAAGAGTATCAAAAAGCTAAGTGAAAGTGGAATACTGGAAACCACCATGTACTTTATTTTTAACAAATAACAAACTTAGTGCTCTGTTTGCTGATTTTGCCACTGCTTTAGCCATTTCATCATAATCTAAATATTGAGTAAATAAAAGACCTAAGTATTGATAACTAGACACCACTTCAATATTTTCATCATTAAATACAAATAATATATTTGTTTGAGATACAGATGGATTTCTGAAATGCACAATTTTAGTTTTTTGTAAATTAACTTTTAAACTTTTCTTATCACACCACTTACTTAACGTATTTAACATTAGCTGAAAGTCATTCTCATTTTCAGCTAATAAAACAATATCATCTGCATATAACAATATGCTAACTTTACAATCACCAATAGTAACCATGGTAACACCAACATCTAATACAGTACATCACATAAGTACGGCACAGAAAAGAAAAAAAGGAAACAAATATACAGATGGATAACATGGAGCCAAAATAAAACCATAGGTGAGATCAAGTCAACTGGTAGAGTAAGCATATCTTGCTTCTTGTGAGACACCGTGTAATACAGGTAGTAAAATCAAAGTTATCTCATTTCTTGAAAGAATTTTTTTATCCAGAAACGTAATCTTTGTTTTCTGGATAAGTAATGCCAAAAAAAACGTAAAATATTGTTCAGGAACTTTTTTCTGAATTTATATTTTTATTTTGTACTCTTCAAATTAGTTCACTCTAACCATTTGTCTTTTTTATCAAACAGTTGATAATTTACTACCATGTTAGTCCGACAAAGCGAAGATGTAAATGCAATTCCCTTTGTGTCGTTTCTTCAACTTTTTTTTATCTTTCAAATGTTTTGCTTTCATATCGTAAAGACATAGTGTTAGAAGGGAAATAACTGCAAAAAATTAAGTCTAAGAGATTTAATTGCAATCAAAATATTGAATATTACAGTTAATTCTACATATATTATGCGAAAAAAATGAAGAAATGTAAACGAAAGTAAGACAAAAAAAAATAAAAATCAGAAAAAATAGAATTGTTGAACCATCTAATGTATGTTGCCTTAAAAGGTTAACATACGTGAAAGATTCTATGTTAATAGTTTATTTTTGTGATATATATTTTGTGTATATTTCTATTTTAGCGGTCTTTACGTTAAGTCGTGGACGTTTTATATTGACAGGCTGTTCACACTGCTAGCGCTTTAGTTTTGTGACGTTCTTGTTCTTTTTTGTTTATTTGTTTTGTCTTTGTCATACTGTCTCAATTCGTGTCACTGTGAATTGCCGTGATTTTGGATTTATGATTTTAGAATTTCCCCTTTCCTCGTTCTTGCTTCGGTATTCGTTTGCCGATGTATTCCATGGTTAAAATACTTTGAAAAGACATATCACAAGCTTGGTCTGGAGTGTAAAAAAAATATTGAAGTTTTAGATAAATTACAAACAATAAAAAAAAAACTGTTTCATTTATTATACACTTTATACAAACCTACTCCCAAATTTTACTAAATTCCATATAGGGTCAATTTATTAAATGGTCTTTTAAATTTTATGATTATGTTTATTTGTTGTAATAAGAAAATAGGGGTTCTTCTCTAATACTATTTACAATAATCATTGTTCCTGGATATGTAATGGTTTTATGTTCGTTTTGGCAACAATAGGTCATTGGAATTTAAACGGGTACACATTGTAGATCATTTTTCTTCCTTTTTTTTTGTTACAAACGAAACTTAATAGTGGAATCGTGCAAAAGGGTGATAAACTTATTTCCATTCAAATGATAATATTAGATATTTTGACGCTATCTTTACTACTGACAATCCCCGTATTAGTTTATATGCCATTATTTACTCAATTTAAACTTAATTCTATTTTCAATGATAACAACAGGTATATTGACGATATCCTTACTATTGACAATCCCCAGTTTTTAGCTATGTCGACATCATTTACTCACAACAACTGAAACTTAATAAACCAAACAGTGATTCTAAACATTGCCCTTTTCTGGATTTAACTATCATCATTGACTATGGAAGAATAAAAACTAAAATTTATGATAAAATGAATGATTTTGATTTCACCATTACTGATTGCTTCTAGTCCTACGGTTTTTTTATCTCGACTTGTACGATTGTTCGATTATTGGCGATTTAAATAATAGAAACCTTGCTATCACAACCGAACTTCAAATTTCGTTATGAAATACTTTTCAGAAGTCGTATAACTGATGATATGAAGATATGATATCAAAAATGGAGTGACAGGGCTTATTTCTTGGGGCACTTCACATCCTCGTTATTACGGACATATTACTAAAATGCCAAAAGTGATAAAAAATATCCAGACAATCGGGAAGTGTTTCATATTCTTTACAAAATAGGGGATTTCGACAGGATAATATCTATGAATCCATTAAATTGGCTTTGGTTTCCGATGACCGGCCTTTCACTGATACTGCCGATGTCCACTGAAATACATGATGATCCTCTACTCAACCCTTCAGGCAGTTTTGAGTAATTGATTTTTCGTTCGTAGAGCGACCGAGTTTTTCCAGCAGAATTTGTTCTTTGGGCTAGTCGGCAGATTAACGGCCTGCACTCTGGACCTATCAATAATTGTCTTTCAGTTAGTAGTCGTAATTGGTTTTATGCAAAGTTTATTATACCATGGGGAAGAAGGATAGTTGGCTTTTGATAATGTCGGTAACAAGTCTGGCTGTTCAGAGTTCCTATCGTTGCTTACGTTTGTCTTTCATTATTCAGCAATTCTATTATGGCTTATGGCCCGTGATTGTAATTTTCATTCATTGTAGCTTTTCGTTTTTATTAATTTATGTATTTGATCATGTCAGTTAACTAACAGAGAAACGGATTTTATAAATACCGTCATCTGTTCCTCAAACAGGTCATTTAATGGTATTTACAGCATAAAACGACCACATTGACTCTAAAAAGAAACAACAAGACATAGGCAAATGCATATAAATAGATGGTTAAAAATATTAATTAACTCAGTGCTGAGTTGTAATATTCTTTTTTTTAAATATTTAGTTGATATATGTTTGCATTAGTAATTGCCTTTATGCAAGATTTATCATGGTACATTTTTTATGTCCATCCATCTGATAGCTACGTAAGAATGAAATTATCAGTTTACGATTTGACGAAACAGCTTTGGTTTGCCTCTTTCAGGAGATATTTACTCAGAATCCGATTTGTATACAAATATATATATGCTGTGCAATGGCAAAAATTAACGCAAATGAATAAAGTAAAAAATTGTACTGTAGGACACAATTAAAAAGTAAAAATACACCCCAATATACAAATTAAAACAAACTAAAATATCGAAAAGGAACAGAAAGTAGAGTGACTAACGTTTACCAACAGATGCCCATTGTTACTTAAATTATGGGTCATGTCATCCTAAGTGATGCAAAGATGCCATTCCAAAGTCACAATTCTTGCGACTTCGTCGTATTTGTAGTGACAAGCAGGGTTTAGAACCGAATGAATCAGAATGAAATCCTTTGTTAAGAGAGGGTACCCCAGCAATGTTTCGGATCGAGCTATGATTTCAGTTTCCCGAGTGACCAGATCGGAGACTATGTAGAAAAGGGTAAGAAATACTGACGACCGCGTCCCGTTGGTCCTGAAATACCACACTCATAACGTAGGTTTTATTTTCGTTTTTCATAATGATCAGGATTTAGCATGATTTTAACAGGTAATTTCAGTTACACTCATTTGGTATTTTGTCTGATATTCATAGCATCTGTTTTTCGATTTTATGCCAGGTTGTCCCTAGAAGAAGGTCGTACTTTGCCGAAACGCTGGACACTCTACTTTCTGTTCCTGTTTGATATTTTTAGCTGTGTTTTAATTTGTATATTTGATGTATTTTTACTTTTTAATTAAGGCGTATCATACCATTTGTACTTTGTTCTTCTGATGTAAGTACTAACTAAATACCGAACTTTATTTAGTATCTGCAGATGGCCATTCAGAAAACTAATGTCTCTATTGCAGATAAAACATTCAGAAAACTAATGTCTCTATTGCAGATAAAACATTTAGAAAACCAGACACCAAAACATGTATAAAGATGCCAATGTATGTATGTAAACAAAGGGCTAAAATCCGCTAATGACCGAGTTTTGTGTGAGGGAAATAGTCCTTTGTAAATGTCCAACAGTCAATTTATATTTCGTTCGTCAGTGTATGCAGATAATCTATTATGTCTGTCACATCATGTACAAGCTGTTAATTGTGTTTATGGTCTTCTAGTGTTCTCACTCTAAAGAAGTGATTCCATTTTTATGGATTCCTTTCATAATCATTGATTTTGTGGCTTAAATTTGCCTATTAATTTGAGGTTTAATGATCGTTTGCGAAAGATAATAATTTGACGAAAAGATATGGAGTAAATGCACATGAGACTTATAACATAAGTATTAAGTATAAGTATACTTAAGTATAAGTATCAAGTATAATGCAAAACCTAGGTGATCAAAGAGTGAATTTTACAGGATTTATTTTCAGCATACCAAATAATAATCATGCAAATACCAAATACCGACATGTTGTTCCATTATGAATTTATTAAAACTGTATTCAGTAGCTAGTATCATTGTTTTGCTATCGCATTTCGAATGTTTGTTTGATGACTGTGAAAAAATAATGTCCTCATAATTATGTCCCCACTAAGAACCCAGAAAACGAAGAATACATATCTCCCCGCAAATGACCAGTACTCCAACCTGGTATGGGTTTCAGTCCAATCTGGTCATCCTTAGCTAACTGTAATATGGTGTAAACAAATCCCGATCCCTCTACAACACCTTTAGCCCCGTATCCTCTCACTACTTCCACATTATTCTTTAGAAGCTTAATATTAACATATCCACCATTTACCAGGAAAGAAGTGGTGAATACATATGAACCATTGGTCGGAGCGGTAAATATACCAGTAGTGGCATTATATCCCAGTCCAAGATTTGTCAGTATACGATCGAATAGTACATAGCTGTCAGTGTTGTCAAAATTCCTTGATAGTAAAGCCGTGAAAGCGATAGCACCTTGTGGATGTGTGACAGGGGGTGTATACTGTGAAATGTTGTACAAATCCTTCTCTAAATCTGTTTTGATGGATTTTATATCATTAGTAATTTTTTCCTTGATGTTTCGGCTTTCATCGTCCATCTTACTATTAATGAGGTCTCTAAATCCAGAATATTCTGTCTGACAGTCATTTGATATCTTGTTCATTTCAGTTTTCGTTTTGTTAAGAATTTCAACCTCTTTGGATGATATTGAGTTGTCAATTTCAGTTTTCAGGTTATTAGTTAGGGTCGCTGTTTGTGTATTAACATCTATAATTACGCCTTGAATTTTTTGTGAAACGATTTCCTGAACAGTGTTTTCAGTAAGATCTTTTTGAATTTTGTTATTTAGTCGTTGCAATATGTCCTCGGCTGCCTTGTTGACTATAACCTGAATCTGATCCTCAATATTATCACAGAGTGTATCTGGAACATGGCTGTCACTGGCCGTCACTCCGTGTGTATCATCACTCGCTACAATTGTTAATATTCCATAAATTAAAAAACAGTCAATAACAAGCATAAATCTAGTTGACAAAGCTGTCGCCATCTTTAATTATGTAACTGATATTTTCGATACTTTGTACTTGTAAAGTCAAGTGTTTCCGGACGTTCATAAATCTGTGTTGTTGCAAAGTTAAGTAGGAAAAAGAAAGAAATATTCAAACCGTTTGATGTACTGCTTGGCGTTTTTTTACATAAAAATTGGCTTTGTATTGTCTTTGCTTTTTTGTCCATACCTTTGATGTGCTCATCAATATATTCAAAAGGGGTTACCTTGATACTCCAGTGATGTGACTATATTTATTGGTATAGGGAAATAGGTCATTTCATAGAAGTGGTTGGTAAACTCCCTGTTTTGGACTGCTATTTTGCTATTCATAACTCCAACCCGTTCTGGCTCCCTTATATTTATTAATTGCACATATAATAATCGTGAGATAAAGTATTTATTTATATGTTTAAATAAAGATCAGACATATGCACATTGTGAGATTTCAAAGAAATTTGATTGTTATGTCAGCTGGATGAGAACCGATACCGTTTTTGTAATATATTAAGGCAAAATAATGTTTGTCCTTCCAGCGACCTAGATCACTTGTATTTATGAATGAATATTCTTAAACTATTTTATTACACTCTTATTGTCCTAAAGTAATGATTTGGTGTTGTATTTCTTAAAAGGTCTTCTTACTATCTGTGTCTCGCAAATGCTTCGTAAATTATGTTGTCGGTGTATTCGGTCTCCTTTCTTCTACGGGGTCACGTGATCATGTCATTTTATGTTTTGTTTCTCAGAATTGTGCTTTATGGTGGATTTAATGAAATAAGAACATAAATATGCTGCACTTCTTTGTATCTGCACATTAAAACATTAATATGGATCTGTTTTTCGTATCCACCGCTGGATTTATTGCTTTTGGACATCGTATCCACCACTGGATCTATTTCTTATAGATATCATATCCCCCACTTAACCCATTCCCTAGAGACATCGTATCCACAACTGGGTCTATTTCTTAGACATCATAGTCATCTGGATATATTTCTTTGAGACATTTTATCCACCACAGGACATATTTCTTATAGACATCTCCCCCTGCACTAGACTTATTTCGCATATACATCATATCCTCCAATGGACCTATTTCCTTGGGACATTGTATCCACAACTGAATCCATTTCTTTGAGACATCGTATCCACCACTGGACCTATTTCCTGGAGACATTTTATCCACCACTGGACCTATTTCCTTGGGACATCGTATCCACCAATTGATCTATTTCTTGAAGACATCGTATCCATCAATAGATCTATTTCTAGGAGACATCGAATACGCCCTAAGAACTATTTTTATGGACATCACATCCTCCAATGAGCTTATTTCATGGCGACATCATATCATCCACTGGAACTATTTCTAGGAGACATCGTATCCCCCACTGTATCTATTTCTTGGAGACATCGTATCCACCAATGGCTCATGGAGAGATCATATCCCCCACTGGATCTATTTCTTAGACGCATCATATCTACCACTGGGTCTATTTCTTGGAGATATCGTTTGAACCACTGGACCTATTTTTGAAGACATCATATACACTACAGTACCTATTTCCTGGAGACATCGGATCCAACACTGTATCTATTTCTTGGATATATCGTATCCTACACTGGATCTATTTTTATAGACATCATATCATCTGCTGGACTTATTTCTGGAAACATCGTATCCAACACTGGATTTATTTCTTGGAGACATCGTATCCAACACTGGATCTATTTTTGGAAGACATCGTATCCACCACTGGATCTATTTCTTATAGACATCATATCCTCCACTGGATCTATTTCTTGAAGACATCCTATCAACCTTTGGACCTATTTCTTTGAGACATCGTATCCACTATTGGATCATAAAGACATCATATCCTTCACTGGGTCTATTTCTTAGACACATCATATCTACCACTGGATTAATTTCTTGGAGGCATTGTATCAACGACAGGATCTATTTCTTGAAGACATCGTATACACTAAAGGATCTATTTCCTGAAGACATCGCATCCACCATTGGATGTATTTCTTGGATATATCGTATCCACCACTACACCCATTTCTTTTTGACATCATATCATCTGCTGGATCTATTCATGGAAACATCGTATCCACCACTGGACCTATATCTTAGAGACATATTTTTCACCACTGGATCTATTTCTGGGAGACATCGTATCCACCACTGGATCTATTTTTAATAGACATTATATCCTCCACTGGATCTATTGCTTGGAGATATCGCATCCACCACTGAATCTACTTCTTGTAGACATCGTATCCATCACTAGACCTATTCTTGGAGACATCGTATCCGCCACTGGATTTATTTCTTGGAGACATCGTATACACCACAAGATCAATTTTTTGGAGTCATCGTATCCACCACCGGATGTATCTCTTAAAGACATCGTATCCACCACTGGCTCTATGTCTCTGAAACATTATATCAACGATTGGATTCATTTCTTTGGGACATTACCTTTCACGGTTTGTGCAATGTTTTACTTATTCTCTTGTTGAAACATATCTTAATTATAGTCCATTTGAAATCCTGGCCCTGGTTGTTTGTGTAATTTGTTTTATGGAAAACCAAACATTAAGAAACTGTCATCAGCTGAGTATAGTGTTTGAACGAGGCAGATATAGTAGGCTTGAACAAAATTTCTTAAAATTAGATATTGGAAGTTTCCAAATGTTGGTTACCATGCAGATTAAAATAAGTCAAGGTATTAAAAATTCAAAAGACTGGAATATGGAAATAAAGAACTTCAAGGTTATTCAGGGTTAAATTACAGGCCGACATATATGAGAACATGGAAAAGAATGGCCCATTTATGGAAAATTTCAGTCAGATATAGGTAAGGGACATAGTTCTAAGGTGAGATTTACAGTAAGTTTTTTGTTTTAAATTGGCTTAGGATTATGGGTGATGGGTAAGTGTGATATTAGGATTATGTGTAGCCTTACTAGGACGGAGTGCTTAATAGCAATATTGGAGTTAAAGATAAGCTAGGGTTAGTGTACTAATGTTACCTTACAGGACCCAATATATTAGGGCCGCGTTTTTTTCACATTTACCACAGTATCCTAGGATTATGTTAGGATTAAAGTTATGGGTAATGGATAGAGTCGAGGATAAAGTTAGGGTTAGTGTTAGGTTAAAGATAAGATTAGTCTTGCTAGGACATGACCCCTAAAGTAAAATTGGAGTTAAAAATAGTTTGTGGATAGTGCTCTAACGTTACATTATGTGATGCAATATCTAAGGATGGCGATTTTTTTCATGTTCAACACAATACGGTTGGCTTTGGTTAAGGTTAAGGTTATGGGTAATGGTTAGAGTTGGGGATATGGTTAGGGTAAGTGTTAGATTAAGGATAAGGATAGTTTTACTATGGCTTGATCACCTTAAGTAAAATGACACTAACTGAATATTTTTTAAATTGTATGTCTGTTGTAATTTTCTGTTGACCTGTTTGCCTGTCGACCTATCAACATGTCGGCCTGTCCAACTGTCTGCCTGTACATGATATCGTTATAAGTGTATGCCCGTTCGTGTACTTCATCATGTCTGCCTTTTTTGCTTTAAAATGTCTGTGTGTGTCGACATATCTGTTTGTCGATCAGTCGACCAAACCTGGATGTTCACCTCTTTGTTAAGGTAAGATACATACCTTAAGGTGTCTCAGTGGTATTATTCCGCCATTTTTGTCCACTACTTGTTCATTTATGTTTCATTCATTAAGAAAATTCAACAAAATAGTTATTTGAAATGTAAAGAAAGTTCCAAAGGATTAATTTTTTTCCTATTCACTTTTACAACATTTTAATTAAAAAATGTAAACTACTACACATGAACTTTAAGTCTGTAACTGGAATTACAGAACACAGAAATTATGCAAGGGAGATAATTTAATAAAAGAATTTAACAGAAATTAACAAAGAAAATTTTAGAAAATTCAATAACGGGAATTATTACCCTGCAGACACCTTAAGTTTGTTTTATAAATTTTTTATCAGGAAATGTAGCGTTTTAATATATGCACAAACATCTTCAACATTAAAAGCGTATGAACAAGTAACTGTTTGCCAGAGCTACTTATTCTTATCTTTAACTTGATTCACTCTTTGATTTGAAGCGATATCCTTTAGAGTGCCAATGAAAGTAACCTCTACATATTACGGAAGTATGATAACAATATTCTTGTTAAACGTGAAGTATTTTTAAAGTAGTTTTGTATATTGTTACTAAAATCAATATTTAAGGCTTTTAAAATCACTCTTATTATATGTCAAAGTAATCCATTACAGATTATATGAGACTTGTATATCGAATAGTACTTAAGGATGAAGACCCTGGTATAAAGAAAAAGGGTCTCTGATTAAGATAAACGAAGTAATATTGCATGGTGGCCGAAAATTTATGAATAAAATAGTGGGAATAGACAAAAAGGGGGTGGGGCAATAATTAAGTTGAATAAGTAGTATTTTTGATTAAATCATAAAAAATCAGATAGGGGCAATAATGAAATTACCGAACATAATTGTAAAGGGCCAAAGACCAAGAGGCAAAATTACAAAGCAGGTGGTAAACCACTGGAAATATTGACCGCAATGATCTGTCTTGGTTCAGGCATTTCAAAGGAAATGGTGGGTTAATTTGCTTTTTTCGCACACCAAACCCCCCATTCATTCAAAATGAAAGTTACATGAACACCTCTGATATATGTAGAAATGATGTTCAAAATATAAACTTTCTGTCTCTTAAGACTGTAGGGAATTTGCACCGGACAATTGTACCTTGTTTGCGGATATTTGCCAACAACTGGTAATTTTTTGGCAATATCAAAAATCAAAATCAAATTTAAACGCACATTTCTAATATATGTACAAATATAAACTTTCTGTCTGAAAAACTGTAAGATATTTACTCCGGACAATTGGGTTACCATATAGGCAGATATCTAATGCAAATGACTAAGTTCAACAACGGATAATTTTGACATAAATTATCAAAGATCAAAATCAAAGTACAATGCACATCTCTCATATGCGTACAAATGATCTGCAAAATGAAAATGTTCTATGGAAGAAACTAAAAAAAAATGATGTGCCTATATGGCAACTGCACGCCCGTCCGCCATTTTCACCATTGTTTCATCAGGATTAGAAAATGACAAAAACCAATCAGTAACCTAACAGATCTTTCAAAACATATGCCTCACTGACCGTGTGACGGGTGCTGTATACAGAGAAGGACATGCTTACCCTTCCGGAGAACCTGATGTCGCTCTGTTTTTTGAGAGTTCACACTGTTTGTGCTTTAGTTTTTTGAGTTGTATATGTAATGTTCGTGTGTTTTGTGGGCATGTGGTGTCTTTGGTCTTCCGTCTTCTGGTGTTCTTGCTTTTGCCTTGTCTCTGGACTTTGATTTGTGTGATCTTGTGCTTTTTTCCTTCGGTATTCTACTGCCGTTGTTTTGAAAATGAACCGTTTTGTACTTTGCTTTGTGGCCTTTTGGTTATTGATTGTCATTCATTATTGAATACTATGGAATTATGGTTGTAGTGTTGTACGATTTTGCAACGATAATAATAACATGAATTTCTCTTTCACACTGTACAAGCCAATTTACTTTGAAAATTTATCTATTATATCTATTCCACCCAATATTTACAAACAGTAGAAAATGAACTTCGAGTTCCTATCGTTGTTTACGTTTGTGTTTTGTCCTATTTGTGTTTTTCCTGTGTAGTTCCCTAGCAGATTGTGCCATGTAATTATAATTTTCAGCCATTGTAAGTGTTTCCTGTTGTCCCTTTGATTTCATTTCACTGTCAATAGAAGCCTCTGAAACTATGCTACTTTTAATAGATAAGAAAGATTTAATTGATTACAAAGACTACATATCCACCGCTTGATCTATTTCCATCATTTCCCAAGATTCGTTCAAATTTAGTACTGGAAATAAATCAATGCCATAAGAAAAATAGTAGTCTTCATTTTTTATGGTATTCAGCAACACAGTAGTCAGTACTTCGGTGCTGACCCGAAAGCCGCACCGAAGAGACATAAGTTGTCGAAATGTGCATATGCATTACCTAAATTCACAGTAACTTCGGTATTTAGTTATTTGTTACCACTGGGTCGATGCCTCTGCTGGTGGACTGTTAGTCCCCGAGAGTATTCACCAGCCCAGTAGTCAGTACTTCGGTGCTGACCCGAAAGCCGATTCTATTTTGAACCTTGCAATATCTAAATTTTGTAAATTTTGTTGAAAACTAAGGAGTATCTCCCTCATGCAAAGCTCTGTCCTTAGCTGATTTTGGCCTTAATTTAGATCTTATCGGTTATTTGTTCTCTATCAGTTTTTAAACATCTTTGATTTTATGGTCTTCCAAACATTTAGATTTCATCTGCACTGAAGAGACATAAGTTGTCGAAATGCGCATATGCAGAACCTAAATTCACAGTAACTTCGGTATTTAGTTATATATGATAGTTGGATGATAACAACACAATGTCGCCAGTCTTTCTCTGAATGTGTAAATTCCTTAAGCATAAAAATATGTTATCTTCGGTGCCAACTGACATTTTCACTTTTTACACTGACGACAATGAAAATGATATTAAGTTGCCTGTAACTTCAAATGTAAATCAGTCGTTAAAAAAATCAATTTAAAACTCATTTGTTTTATATTCAACCCGAGATCACATTAGATAATAACTTTTATTCCGCTATGAATCCCGAAAACGAGGAATAAAAGTTTCCACGAATTACTCCAGTACTCCTGTTGGGAATTAGTCTAACACCAATCTTGTCACCCATCACTAATTCCAGATTCTCTGATAACACAGAAGATTGTTCCTCAATGTGTTCAGCAGCATATCCTTTAGCAATTTCTTTTCCGTTTTTCGTCATTTGAACGTTGACATACCCACTACCTACTAGGAAGGTACAGGTGAATACATAACAACCACTCCTCGGGACGGTGAAAATACCTGTTTGACCGTCATATCCTGCTCCATTGTTAGTCAACACAGAATCAAATTTGACGTAGTCTGCTGTAGAATCGACATTGTCGGATAAAATAGCTGCAAAATAAATGGTTTCTTGTTGTTTGAATGAAATACTCTTAAGAAAATCTGAAGTTTGTTCATTAATGTAAGTCCGACCTAAATTTGTTTCGTTTTGAACGTCTTCTCCAAGCTGTTTGAAATCTTCTTCCATTTTATCTTGAATTTCCTTTCTGGTGACCAGTATGAATGACCGCATGCTACTCATACCGCCAATTATTATATGTTCAGTTCTATTCACTATAGCCATAGCTTTCCCCTTGATTGCTTCCATCCTTTTCCTGTTCAAACTTTCCAATTGGCCTGTTCGTTTCACTTTTTCTATTCTAATTAGGTTGAAGGCTTGAGCAAATAAATAATCAGACGTCCTGGCCAGCTCCTTTACTTTAGTTTGTACCTTTTCTTTCAAATCGCCCATTTTACCGTCCATCAACTGATTTATCCGTTGGTTGACCTTGTCACTTAATGTCATGTAAAATTGACTGTTTCTATGGTCTCCAACTGAACCATGTATTGTTTCAATATTTTGTACAACGGCGATGAATAAATACAAAACAATTACAGACGTCATTTTGCTTTGTAAACCTATATAACTATACACTCGGAATAATTACGGAAGTGCATTAAGAACCTCTTCCGAACATGCTCAGTAATAAGTAGTGGTTATGTCATTAAAATAAGAAAATGTTGAATAAAAACTAAAATCCAAAATTCGTTTATTTTATTCATTTTATTTACTCTTTATATTTTTTTCATTTATAGAACATTTAATTGTTACAGGTTCTTCTTCAAAACAGTAATTCGGTGAGCTTAACCAAAACTCATGTATGACAAACACTAATATTTTTAAATATTGTTTTTTTAGTATGGATATTCAAGCAAATACGTGAACACATTTCTTAACAAATGAAGAGTGCAACGCCATCAATCATTTAGTATTGAAACTTCAGATGGTGTAACTTAAAAAAGACAAAAGATTAAATAATATTGTGGAAATAAGTTGATCGTTTGTAATAACCAGCTCTTTTTTATTCGAACTATTAACGTAAATAAGCAAAAAATAAGCAATAGTAACTAATGTCCGTTGTTTAAGAATCACAATGCAAACACCAATTTTGATACAATGTGTCGGCTTCTTCATTACATTGTGGTGACAAATATGTTTAATGCTGTAATTTTTAGTATTTAACATTAAAGTATTTTGTTTTGAGCCTCATTCAGTTCAAACATTTTTGTGTAAAGAAGCCATATTTTACAATCTTGAATCAACGTATACTGAAAACCTTATGCAATTGTTTGGAATGTGCTCACGTCAATTAGCTTCCAATTGCTTTGGATTGATCTGCACTGAAGAGACATATGTTGTCGAAATGCGCATATGCAGAAAATAAATTAACAGTAACTTCGGTATTTTGTTATTTCTCATTCTACATTTATTTATAAGTATTTGTGGCTGCCGTATTCATTCTTGATAAACCCGAAGTGATAGCGTATTTAATCACAATAGAAATGGAGTTTTCTTACTTTAAGGTGCCTTAATTACCTAACCCGTTATACAAAATATTTTTTTTTCGTATTTTATGTTCCAAGTCTTTGCAACATATCCAAGTGAAATTAAAAAGTTGATATTTAAAGTAATTTATTTCATTTCATGCTAAGCACGTAGTTTATAACATATTTTGGTGGAGAACCAGGGCAGTATGAACTTTAGATATATATACACGAATTTCAGTACCACAATATGTCGAACTATGGGTAATCATTCTGGATATAAGACTATTCATCAGCAAGGAGTTATCACAATTTCCAAAAGTACAACGCAATGTAAATGCAGTAATGTGTATACGTAAAAAATGTGCAACAATTCTAGAATGTTAAAAATCGGTAATATATCGAAATCACTGAGAACTTACAACTATGGAAAAAAATGTACATTTTTATCGTGTGTGTATTCTAAAAATGACTAGAAACATAACCAGTCGCAAGAAACTGAAAGCAGAGATACGGAAGCGACGTGACCAAAACAACTGCCATCAGTTCATGGCCAGGAGGTCAGTTTTTGGAGAAGTACCTTTTTTCGATCTTGAGTCTATCGGAATTTAAAGAGATAAGGAACACAGGTGCTCATATGAAAAATGAACTTGCCTACGTTAAGAAAAAAGGTCGAAAAAAGAAGAAAATAAAAGAACTACATGTTGTCTCCTTGACATTTTACCAATTTCCTTTCTTTTTCATACACTTTATTTTTGCAGGTGGATTATTCTCAAAGGTTCCAATTCGATACCGAACAAAGTTTGAAAAATGAAAAGTAACAACATTCAGTAAGGACGACAAAATCAAAAGATATCCAAGTCAAGTTTCCTTGCGGAAAAGGGGACAAAAGAATTTAATACTATAAAGGTTTTTCAATAACATTTCGAAAATCGAAGTGAAAAGTTAGAATATCGGGAGCGAAACGACTTTCACGAGATAGATAAACTTATTTAAGATTAGAACGGAAGAATATAAAGATGAAATTAATAACATACAATCGTTTTTGGAAGCTTTAAGTGGCCCTTTCAGCAAATATATACCATTACTTTCGAATTCGGACCATCTACAAAAAGGACAAGTTCTTAAAACTCATCATTGCTATGACATATTTTCTATGTTATTACATAACTACTACAATGGATCAAGAGCATTGCACCAAAAACGTGTTCGTTAATTCTAACAAGAAAATTCTGATGATGCAATTTCAGAAAGACCTGTCCCTGTTTGATTGACTTAATTTTGTAAATTTACTATTCCACAAGTAAACGGGATATAGAAAGGCGAGTTTTTGGCGTCTCAAAATTTCATATGGAAGATGAAAATGTCCTAAAGTGAAAAAGGTGATTCTCTACCAAAGTTAAGTAAAAGATGTAAAAAAGTCAAATGCTAGATTAGAATTCACTACCAACAATAAAACAAAAGAGACCTGAAGATTGTTGAAAACTTAAACGTGTTCACTCAACAATCAGTCGAGTCTAAATGACATATGCCTGACATCAAGATAAACCGATAGACCAATAATCACTGACATTCCGTGAATGTTGTCT
Source organism: Modiolus philippinarum (assembly GCA_002080025.1). Taxonomy (NCBI): domain Eukaryota; kingdom Metazoa; phylum Mollusca; class Bivalvia; order Mytilida; family Modiolidae; genus Modiolus; species Modiolus philippinarum. The sequence goes on along the minus strand of MJUU01014052.1, from coordinate 233,315 downwards.
GAACCTTCAAACAACAGTCATCTTCACTCTACCGTGAAAATGAGATCAAGGAGTCTCGTTCTATGTACAACCCTAAACTAAACTCCATACAAAATATTTGTAGATGCGAAATTAGTCTCAGCCGAAAACTTCTAAAGACGTTTATTGAATAAGACGAGACAGCATAAAACGCTTATTTTGACTGAAAATTACAATCCAAGACCACTATTCATCAGGGAACTCTACAAGGAAAAGGACGCAAATGAAAGATAAAGAGAAAACAAGCGACAAAACAGCAGGGAACCTGTTTTTGTGTCTTCAAAAACCTTTGACAAAATATTTTAGAGAGAGATTGAAACAACCTGTATCTGATTCTTTATTTTTCCAATTCGCGAGTAACTTTCACAGCGCAACAGTGTCTAACCTAGTGCATCAATTATAATTTATGGGTAGCATGATTTTTGGAAGAGATTTAGGCATCAACCCTCTAGTATTTTTGGATCTGAAAAGATAAATCGTAGGCTTTGCTGTTGCAAAATGTGTTTTCTTGGGGCGCTGTAACAGACCCATAAAACGAAAATATGCAACAGTAGAATCGAAGATCCAAATTAAATACATAAATATTTCATTTTTGTACAACCCTTCATAATATCATCATCATCTTCCAGTTTTTACAGCAAACCTTAATCCCATCCCATGAGGTCGTTTAAACACGTTAACAAAGGCGTTGAGCAGATCAAGTGGGAATAATACCTCCATGAGCAGATATACATTGAGCAAGATGACAAAGACTGGTTCAAATAAACCGAAGCTGCTATTTGCAAGAGCTGTGTGTTTGATGGTTTCATGTGAGCATAAAAATATACAAGAAAGTAGATTTTTATAGCAGATATCTTGTATTTTAATGTTATCTTCACTGTGTAATTATTCTAATTTCCATCGTATGGATGTGAGGGAACCTCCCAGAATGGAGGAGAATGCCGTTTCATGTATTATTGTGTGCGATCTATTGCTGTAAGACACCATTATCATTTGTAATAAACGTAGTAACATGTTAGCAAAATTTATATAACATCTGACTCTTAATGTTACAGATAGCATCCCTTTCAATGTCTTGAAGTATATTACATGCGTGGAAGTGCATGTTCACCTAATCCGTGACACTGAATACATTGCATTGCTTGAATAGAGTGGTCGGAAAGTGCCTGTGGTCGAAAATACTCGACATTACTCTAACATATAATTCATGATAATTTATGAAATCAATGACTACATTCTACATTTGAAAATTAGAAGGTCTGTTAAGCACGAAGAAAGAATTAAAGCATTGTAGGGAAATGAAGAAATTTATTCAAAAGGACATATCAGCAGACTTAATATACATCATTGAACCATGAAAGAGTAAAGGTCATCTGAAATAGTTAACCATTAGCTACCTGGGAACAAAGATGCTGTGATATAAATTAAAGGATTATTAAGTGGTAGGAGTGCATGTACACTGTCGCATATGTCTCGCTTTCCGCTACTTCCGATGCAAGCGAGACATTATAAGTAAGAAAAAGACTAGGTGATGGTTTTTTGGAATTAAACATTCCTTAGAATCTAAAAATAGTGAAATCATCACTTTTTGATGCCATTTCAGGTCCCATAACTCAAATCCTAAAACTCGGAATGTCTACCGCAAAGCCTACAAACATTGAAACAATGATAAGATGAGAGAATTCAGATGAGGTATTTATAAGATGTGATAATTCAGATGAGGTATTTATAAGATGAGATAATTCAGATAAGGTATTTATAAGATGAGAGAATTCAGATGAGGTATTTGTAAGATGAGAGAATTCAGATGAGGTATTTATAAGATGAGAGAATTCAGATGAGGTATTTATAAGATGAGAGAATTCAGATGAAGTTTTATAAGATGAGAGAATTCAGATGAGGTTTTATAAGATGTGATAATTCAGATGAGGTATTTATAAGATGAGAGAATTCAGATGAGGTATTTATAAGATGAGATAATTCAGATGAAATATTTTTTAGATGAGGTATTTTCAAGATGCAAGGAGACATGTGGAAAATACCTCGTTGAATTTTTTATAAAAAGAAATTAAAAAATATATTTTTCACTAAAAATACACAGTCCTCGAGACAATCATATTCAAGTTTGAAATAACTAATTACCGAAGTTACAATCATTGTAATCGATGTGTGAATGATAAATTCCCAAATAAATTCCGAAGCATTAATCAAAAACATAGGTAATCAACGTCACAGATCGCCTCCTTATGGCACATGGTCACAGTAACATTTTTTTGCCTGGGATGCTGACCTATTATAAAAGTAATTGAGATATGAAACTTAATATGTAAGTCAATCAAGCGGAAAATGACTGATATCGGAACCCAGACATAAACTTGAATGTTAGTCACTCAAGCTTTAAATGTGGGTCAAAGGACCTTTTTTGCCTGAATGCTGACCTACCATCGGAGATGTAGGCATGATCTTACCATATACATTAAATCAGACCTGAACTCGGACCTTAAATTGGGTGTAAGTCACTGTGAATCAAAGTGACCTAATTTTGCTTGGATGCTGACCTACAATCAAAGATGCATGCATCTTAGTAGTAAGACCATACTGTGATATGAAGTCAGATCTAAATTTGAATGCAAGCCATTCAAGCGGAAAAAATAGGTCAACGTGACCTAATTTTTTGTAGACTGTCAGTCAACCAAAGATATGTGCCAGCATGCAAAGTTTGATGATCCAGAATACATGGCAATATAAGGATCACATATGGACACAACAAACATTACGAAGACGAAACAAACAACATTATACAAACCCCCAAAAAACTTAACCACCAACAGTGTGAACCCCTAACCCGTATAATCCAGTTGTTGTATTCTACTTACTTCGCTCGCTCTCCTAGGAGGAGAGAATCGGATACAGAGAAAGGTTGAATTATTTGAGTTATGTGAACCCCTGAGAAAAAACGGGTGTTATCAGGTGCGCCGAAATTGTAAGCATGACCTCCTCCACAGATGGCACCCGTAAAATTGCTAATGCAAAGTCCGCTGTTATTTCAAATTCGGTATATTGTGTCAATCCAGTTATAGCTCGGATCTACTAAAACTATGCATGTGTGATAGACACTTTGAAACGATCCGTCAAATCGTGATGACAACCATATGGTTTTCAGCGACAATATTAACTGCTGGAACATAACCCTGGCAAGGTAGTTTTTGAGATAGTAATTTCGCCATGCTGATGATTTTATTGAATACATTGTATGCATGACAGCACGAAATTTGAATATGCAACTCAATTATTAATAAAACTTTAGGGGAAAAAGAGGAATTAAGATACATATACTTAAAACCATTGTCATCAACAAGAAATTAATAGTCGATGAAAATGAAGCATTTTCACATTTTTATGCCAAAGGTGAAACTCTAACACATCTTGTGAACAAGTAAAACAAGGAAAATACCGTATGGCCGAGTGATTATCCTTAAACAACCACAATGCTAACCATATTTGATTTACTAGGTGTAATGGTTAAGAAATGGATTTCAAAATGAAAGTTCTGGTCGTCGCATTTTCCCTCAGAACTTAAATGTCAAGTGGTTGGCTACTTGTATGGAGCCAGTACAGACAGAAGTCTTGATGGAAGGTCATTTTTGGCATTGGAATTCCTAACTGACAATTAACATGGCTTTTGTGTGGTTTTAGTTGTTCTTTCTTAATGTATGCAAGGGATGTCTTTACAGATGCTTCTCAAATACATGTCCTTAATTTCCTCCGTCAAAGAGAGATACGAATACATTTGTTTCATGTTTCATATCTACAATTTCACACTTTCCTAATTATGTTTGACCTTTCTCATTCTAGACAAAACAACGCCCTGTATCAACAAAATCACTATCACGTTAACTTTACAATCCGCCAAAAATTAAGCATCACTAACTTTTAAAGTTTAGCCAAGAAAACATCTCAAAAGATAAAGGTATAAAATTTTGCATGACGATAAGCCTGAATATGAAGCACGTAATGGTATTTCTAGCTTTTGAATAGATAATCGAAAATCCGAATCTCGTAACCTAAGATAAAATCATTCCTTCAATATGAGAATTCCAGTTTCAACAAGAACAAGAGCTGGCGCCCAATGGCAGCCTGATATACCCCCGCTCATTGAACCCTGAATCAATGTGGCAAGTGCAAATCTAATTGTATAGGGACACAATACAGGTGTGGACAGTACAAGTGTGGACACAATACAATTATAAATACAATAAAATAATGAAAAACAATGATGTCTCGGCAAACAGGAAGTACTTATGACTTAACCTTGAAATCTGAATGCACGATAGATTGGACCATAAGGAAGCTCTGTGCAAAACAACAACTGAACCCCACTTACAGTTTCAGAAAAACATTGTTGAAAAATTCCATATATTGTACAACAATAAAAAAGAATGATGTCTCGGCAAACAGGAAGTGCTTATGACTTAACCTTGAAATCGAAATACACGATAGATTGGACCGTAAGGAAGCTCTGTGCAAAACAACAATAGACGATATTCCACTTTCAAATTTTTTGGTAATTGTCGACATCTTACCCCGAATCTACTGGAAACTGGTACCTGACGTCAGTTGAGCGTTATCTAGGAATTCTCCTATTTATTTTCTTGACCTAAAATAAATTGGTTGGAAATGACCCGCCTGGGACAAAATGTTGATTTAAGACATGTTCGGCCTTTTTCAAATCATAAATACCTCTTATATGTTGAATGAAGAATTTATTCCCTTTGCCCTCATACAGAGTGACGCCATCTTTACCCCGTTTGACCTCTTTAACCCGCCATTCTAATACCCGGAACGTTCCGGAATTGGACTTTTGGAAGAACGTTTATTGAATCCCACTTACAGTTTCATAAGAAATTGTGATGAAAAATTCCATATATTGTACAACAATGAAAAACAATGATGTCTCGGCAAACAGGAAGTGCTTATGGCGTAACCTTGAAATCCGAATATCACGATAGATTGGACCATAAGGAAGCTCTGTGCATAACAACAATTGAATCCCACTTACAGTTTCAGAAAATATTGTGACCAAAAATTCCATACATTGTACAACAATGAAAAACAATGACGTCTCGGCAAACAGGAAGTGCTTATGACTTAACCTTGAAATCCGAATACACGATAGATTGGACCGTAAGGAAGCTCTTTGCAAAACAACAATTGAATCCCATTTACAGTTTCAGAAAAAATTGTGACGAAAAATTCAATACATTGTACTACAATGAAAAACAATGACGTCTCGGCAAACAGGAAGTGCTTATGACTTAACATTGAAATCCGTATACACCATAGATTGGACCATAATGAAGCTCTGTGCATAACAACAATTGAATCCCACTTACAGTTTCAGAAAAATTGTGACGAAAAATTCCATATATTGTACAACAATGAAAAACAATGATGTCTCGGAAAACAGGAAGTGCTAATGGCGTAACCTTGAAATCCGAATACACGATAGATTGGACCATAAGGAAGCTCTGTGCATAACAACAATTGAATTCCTCCTACAGTTTCAGAAAAAATTGTGACGAAAAATTCTGTATGCTGTACAACAATAAAAAAAACAATGAAGTCTCGGCAAACAGGAAGTACTTATGAGGTAACCTTGAAATCTGTATATACACATCGGACCATCATGAGAAAGCTTTTTCATTCTGTAAAGTAGTTGCTCAGAAAAGTGTGGTTACGGACGGACGAACGAACGAACGGAGGTAAACCAGTATACCCCCACTACTATGTAGAGGGGGTATAACTACAATATGGTACATTGTGATTTCAAATTTGCTACCAGATCATTTTTATGGGGTAACCATGGTACAACATTCCATAATTGCTAATTTTAATCTTTAATGGATTCTTCAAACGCGCCAAATTCAATCAAAATAAGACTAAGTGTTTTATCTAAAATTTCGAGAGAAAAAAACGTTCCATAAAATGTTTAAAATCGACTAAATGGACAATGTTTCACAAAAAGTACAGATCGGGTTAGTCATGCCTCTCAATAATGACAAATGATTTTTCTGAAAATAAAAATCATTGAAAAAGTTACCAAATTTCAGACAAAAAATGGTCAAAGGAAGAAACTTTTTAGTTGGATATTTTGACAATCCCTGAACCTAATAAAGCACAACGAAATTGAAAACAGACAGGCATTAGGGCGTTTTTTTTCTAAAATGACAACAAAAACTTATAAAACTTAAGAATTATCAAAAATCTTGCTCGAAAGTTTTAAAATTCATGCCCGTTTTAGAAATGGCCTTAACATTGACAGAACCCTAACTCTATGGCAAAATTCAACAATGAAATGGATTTCTTTCGATATTTAGTTTCATTGTCGGAAATACTCGCATAACTGGATAATCTCCTTTGTATTCATAACGATCTACAACTGTCACATAAAACAAATAAGAATGTTAATTCATAATTTACATTTGTATCAGTAAAAATGATCTTCAATCAGAATTCAACCATTGAACTGAAACTTATTTTTCTGGTCAAAGCTATCTTTTTGTCATTAAACTGGGAGGGATGTGCATAATTTTACAACTTTTCACGTAACGACAACAATATGAAGAATGATTGAACTTTGACATCAAAATAATGATTATCTCATTCATAGTCTTATAAACCAAAACATTTTACGTCAGGACAACTTTAAAAATGATCTGAATTCAAAAATTAAGATGATGCTATATTTTCATGAAGTCGCTTTTAATTTTCTAGTGAACTGCAAAGTCGTAGGAATATCGTCTTGAATCCTTTTACACGTCTGTTTCTATCCGTTCTCAATACCGGTATATGCTCCTCTGTACTCTTAAATGCTTTCTCTGCTTAGGATTAATCTGTATACTTCGAGATATATATTTTCATTTACCTTTGTAAAGTCGTTTTTTTAGAATAAGTTTATGTTCTTCTTAAACTTAAATGCTGAAGTGAAGGTGAAGGAGACTCATGTCCTTGTTGTTTTAACTAATTTGTTAAAATGATCAAAAGTTCACCATGTGTGCAGGTCCGATTTGGAAGGCAAATGAACCAAACTAACTAGGAAATCAAAGGGTAAAACAAAAGAACCTACCTTTTGCTCCTGCAAAGCACAACCATTGACAACATCTTGCTATAGATTGTTGAGCAGCCAAAGGCTATATTTGTCTCTCCATATCTAGCTTACAAGATTCCTTAACATTTAAATAGAAATCTATTTGAATACTTTTTCCATTGAGTGTTGTCAGGTGCAATGCTGTAATTGATTTCATCCTTCACTGAAATTTTCTTTCCAACAGTAAAGCCCAATTTTCTCGTCTTAAATGCAGCTACACTGGAACTGGCAAAATGAGTTGGAACAGAACCGTCAGTGTTAAAAAAGATTAGTTCAAAGACAATCGCTGCATCGGAAACAGAGAAACAAAGGCATTACACAAGTTCAACACAGAAAAGAAAATGGGGACACAATTGAACAACACGGATCGGTCGGTTATCTCCCTGTACCAAGTTAGTTTTGTATGGTTCAAAGTGGAGATAATTTAATTAGCATGTCAATACCTTCTTTTGATATCTCCACTTTAACTATATATAACTAACTTGATACAGGAGAAAACCAACCGAAGTTTCTCAGTTGTCGAAATGCGCATATGCAGAAAATAAATTCACAATAACTTCGGTATTTAGTTATTTATCACTTTACCAAGTTATGGCAATTTATCAATTACTTGTCATCATTGAAACATAGGATATCAACGATTTCAGAGTTCGCCTCGTTATTGCAAGTTGTCACAGTAGCCCAATTTTCTCTAGATGCCGACATACTATCCTGCATGTATATGCAACATTTAATGGTCCTACCCTGTATAGTAATAGATATGAACTCTCCCCAAAACATGGATACAAGTTGGACAAAGTGACCTAAATTTGCATGGAAGATTTTCTAACACCAGAGGTGCATGCATATGCAAGGTCAAATGATCCTACCAAGCATAGTCACCGATATCTGAACTCATCGGTTAGCTTGAATTCAAGTCGTTCAAGCAGAAAATATACGTCAAGGTTACATTATTTTGCCTGCATATTGACCTACCATGAGGGATGGGTGCATAGAAAAGGTTTTATAGTGCTATGATTGTTATTTGACACTTATATCAGACATTACTGATAGAAGAAATTGGATACATGTTCTACTGATTCCGATTATTACCATGTATAGTGCAGAGTTCTGAACTTGTCCAAAATCATACATGCAAGTCGATCGAAAGGGAAATATAGGTCAAAGCAACCCCAATTTTTCTTTGATGCTTACCTATCATTAGAAATGAAAGGCTAGATCATCCTACCATGTACAATGAGATATAAAGCTCTGATATAACTGAGCGAAAATAAAGGTAAAAAGAACTATTTTCTGAAATGCTGTCAGTCAACCTAAAATCCAAAATTTGACATCTTCCCAAGTCAAGTGTTTGAGGTCCATGTCCTTCCCCACATTAAATGCAAGGAGATGAATCAATGAAAATCCGTCTTAACCAATTTCAAAAGATTTTATTGGCTCATCAATTTGCTTCTGGTGTAGAGGAGCAGCCCAGAAAATATAAGCCAAATCTGTCAAGGGTTGTTGGGGAAGGACATGGCCCTCCAACACTTCACTTGGTAAGATGAAAATTTGATGATACTACCAATCATAGTTAAGAGATAAATACCAAATAAAAATAGATTGAGAACTAGAAGTGTGTTTTTGATACAAAAACGAATGTCTCCCCCCCCCCCCTGTTTGTAATGTTTTTTGAGTGATAAAACACAAGTAAGTTTTATGTTTCCACTGGGTGGCCGATCATTCCAGATAGACAATATGCACAACTAAACATTATGGTCAACAATCCTGTGAAGTATAGATGAAATCCTTTGAAAGATGTAGGAGAATTAGCGTCCACAAACTCAATTTTGCAACATTCCAAGTCAAAAAGGGGCATAACTCCCACAAAAATTAGCTGATAAATCCGGCAAGACGATATGCACAACTACGCATGATGATCAACAATCCTGTGAAGTTTGGTTGAAATCAGATCAAAGATGTAGGAGAATTGGAGTCCACAAACTAAATATTGCAAAATTCTAAGTCAAAAAGGGGCATAACTCCAGAAAAAATTAGCTGATCAATCCGGCGAGACGATATGCACAACTACACATGATGGTCAACAATCCTGTGAAGTTTGGTTGAAATCGGATCGAAGATGTAGGAGAATTGGCCTCCACAAAGTAAATTTCGCAAAATTCTAAGTCAAAAAGGGGCATAACTCCAGCAAAAATTAGCCTATCAATCCGGCGAGACGATATGCACTACTAGGCATGATTGTCAACAATCCTGTGAAGTTTGGTTGAAATCGGATCAAAAATGTAGGAGAATTGGCTTCCACAAACTAAATTTCGCAAAATTCTAAGTCAAAAAGGGGCATAACTCCAGCAAAAATCAGCCGATCAATTCGGCGAGACGCTATGCACAACAAGGCATGATGGTCAACAATCCTGTGAAGTTTGGTAAAAATCTGATGAAAGATGTAGGAGAATTGGCGTCCACAAACTTTGTGACTGACGGACAGAGGACAGACGGAAAAGACAAAAACAATATGTCTCCCCCTTAAGAGGGGGGGAGACATAATGACATTCAAGTGTCGTCTGGAGAAAAAAATTGTTTCATACATGTCTTTTGATTTATCTGTTTAAAAGCAATGATCAGTTTGATCATGTAAATCAAAACACAAATTCAAAATTAAAATTTCTCATTTAATGACAGTTTTAAGAATTAAAAATATCACTCATGACAATTTCCTGACCACAAACAAAGATCTAAGACATCATACATATTAACCCAATTACAAAATAACCTAGTGCATCAGTTATAATTTCTGGATAGCATGATTGAATGTTACAGATAAACTGAGAAGATGAAAAGTTCAAGATGAAAACATCAAATGTAGTTTTATTCTGTTAATTCATGATAATTTATGTAATCAATGACTACATTCTACATTACAAAAATGGGAGTTCTGTTAAAAATGAAGGATTGTAAGTATTAAAGGGAATGTTGAATTCTAGTTAAAGGGACATAATACAGTTTGAACGAACAATGGACATAAAAACCACCCTCTCATTTCTCCCATCACTACAGCAGTAGTAGTAACTTAATTATATATAATCTTTCACCTTATGATTTTCTTGTTGGTACTGACAGAAAATGGAGCATGAAAATTTATTTTGATTTTTTTTTTAATTATTGAAATTCAAAACCATGGATAGAAAACACCAGAATTTGTCATCATCAACATGAAGCATGGAATTTTCTAAATTACAAAATCAGCAATCAGTTAATCATACTAATAATATAAAATCCTCAACTCATTTTGGTCCCTTCATTTTCTTGAACCTTCATCCCTTTTATCTCTATCTAACAATTAACAATTTGTCCAAGCTTTCTTTTTAATACAAGGGCTTTACTGTTGAATAATAATTAAAGTTTCCACTAGAAACATTTCACCACAGGAGTTGATAATTTAATCACTTCCCCAATTTGAACATACAGAGAAAAGTTTTAAAGAAATAACATTAAATGGCATTTTATTAGATCACCTACGTGTATTGTAATATAGTACCTGAACCCTTCATCTCTCAAACTTGGGATATTTTTGAAAAAAAAAGAAAGAAGCAACCTTGCATAGTGGAGAATCACTTCTATGGTAAAATCTAATAATGGAAACAGAAAAACCTGTTTGTATAGACACTAATGTTACCAAATAATATTTTCAATAGATGTTTAAACTAATTAACAAAGGTGAACAAAATAATGCTAGTATGAAAATCCCGTTCACTTTGGTCCCTTTTTTGTATAACAAATATCATTTTCATTTCTGAACTGTATACTAAACACAAAATTGAGTAGTTTTGTGCAACCTATTGTACAAAACACTATTATACAAAATTTAATGTCAAGAATATCAAGTATTCTCTATTAAATACGACTTTAGATAGAATCAAAATCTGCATGAGAAATTGTTAAAAAATATTGCAGAGAAAACTGTTCCCATTACATAACAACACAATTCTACTCAACAAAACAAAAACTAATATAAAATCTCATTCACAGTAACAGACTTGATATGGTTCAGTAATTTGACACATGTCGGATATATCAAAGCACAGTGTGAGCAAATTACAGCAAATTTAGTACTACTTACAACACTGGAAAGTTAACTATCTGAGACATAATTGACTGAAATATTTCATTTTGCTCAACAGTGTTATATTATATCTGATCTGCTTCTGAAGCAGGACAATATTTATTTTTATTTAATTAATCAATTAAATTAGTACATTGAAATTAAACATAAAATGGCCATAGAAATTCATCTATAAAAAAATAATGAAAATAAGTCCATTTGTCTTTTTGCCATCTTACACAGATCTTATATATCACTAATACCATCACAGTTAATACTTTTAGTACACTCCGTCACAATTTTAAGTACAATGTCATTACTGTACAGATTCTGCCTACAATGTAATTACTGTACAGATTCTGCCTACAATGTAATTACTGTACAGATTCTGCCTACAATGTCATTACTGTACATATTCTGCCTACAATGCAATTACTGTACAAATTCTTCCTACAATGTCATTACTTACAATGTAATTCCTGTACAGATACTGCATACAATGTCAGAAACATGAACACATTGTCATATCATTATTACTTTAATGTCAAATGGGGCAAGATGATATGATTCTATTGTTAAATGATCAAGTGAAACATGTACAAATGTGTTTCTGAATAAATCTGAAAAATAATAATAATTGCCATATTGTATGGAATGATTTAAATGTATATAAAGATAATTCTGGCATAATTCCTTAACTGCATTTTTCTCTAGTCCAAGAACTTTTGAATTCCAATTAATTTGGTATATAAATATTTAAAGGGATCTACAATATAAGATGCTGTCTAAAGCTTCACATAATTGTCTGACGTGCTTTCCTGCACTTTGTTTAAGTCAAAATACCCATTCATTAGCCTTATTCTTCATTATATATTTTTTCTTTTGTAATATAAGCACTAATGACTGTTCATTTGTCTTTCACGCCTGACAAATTTGTCAGTTATCTTCATTCAAATTAATAAAGAATGATTTAACTTCTGAAATTTATATTCAATTCAATATTTTTAAGACCTTTAGTCAATTACAACAAACTTATTATCTCAAAAAGAATCTAAAAAGTGCACACATTTTTATCCACTATTTTGTAACCTTCTAAAATTTTAATCGGAAGCCAAAGAAATCTTGTTTAAGCCATCAAGGTAATGACATTGTTTTGTTTTTATCAAACAAATATAGAGTCTTGCATGCTCTGCAGAAAAAAAAAAATTGAAAAACTTTTATATTGCATGTTTTTAGTTCCTTCCTATCATCCCAATAAATATTTGGCAAAAGTGAATTGAACATCTTCAACATATTTACTGAAGCTTCTTAATAGATATTAATGAAAAAAATTATGATAAAATTAGGTTTTTATTTATAAAGTTTTTTCTCATTTTAATCACAATAGATATACAACAGCAAATGACATAGCACTTTCTGGGAATGTTAATTACAATATGTGTTCAATTTTATCGCTTAAATTGCAGCCTATTAAAACTTATAATTATAACAGAACCAAATACACAGTATAAATCACAGCTTGTAAAACAAATACTGATTTCCCCTACATAAACCTCAGCAATTAATTTCATAATGAAATTTATGTAGATATTTGTTCATTCTAGACTAGATATTAGTTGTAGTGTATGTTCCAGCAGTTATAATAGAGTATATATAAACAAATATATGCAAGTTACTCACATGTAAGGTACCCTTATTAAGTCTAAAATTGACTGTAACTTTTTTATCCTTTAATATGATGAACATTAACTGATATTTGATCATAACAAACACCGGTATGATTCAAAGGGAGGTAATTCAATTAAATTATGTACTAATTTGTGTAAGAGGAATTGATCCATATTGACGATATGATACAATGTATCCCCATTATTTCATTTGCATGATTTTTACCTGAGGTACATTCATGAGAAATTCAATGTACACATCTTTAAATCAAAATAATTGTGACCCCTCCCATTTCCTTTTAAGGCATGGTGGGCGGAGTATCACAGGGTGCTGCAAGTCAATTTAATGGACTATATTTTATCACAGAATTGCAATTGTACAAAATCTTGGCCCACACACTCTGACAATATATACCGACATCCATTTTCCACGCTGGTCCATCTCACTACATTCAATCTCACGTTATATACAGTATAAAAATCTCACAGCCACCTAACCACCTCATACATACACCTCCTTGCAAACACCAGATAGAGAAATTGAATGATTAGTCCTATCATTACGACAGAAATGGTCCACAATAAAAACTAAACAGATTTGTTCTCATGTTGAACTGTTCTCTGACGAAGTAGTAAGAAAGTCATCAGTCCTTTTATGACTTTCAAGAGCTTTTATCATAGTTATATCATGTGGTAGTTCGGATTTTCGCCGCAACAATGGTTTTTCTCCCTTCCCTTTTTTCTTGGATAACTGAAATAAAATCAAATACAGAAAATTAATTCATGCTAAAATTTACAACATATATATCATTTACAATGCATTTTTTATTTTGGTGAAAAGCAATAGAAACACCTAAAATTGATTCAGACATTTTTGAATTTTAAAACCACATCACTTTCCATTCAAAGTTTTTAAAAAGTAGGTCTCATGCAAACATGAAGCGTCAAAACATCAAATATTCTTTTTGATGTCTTCCCAAAGGAATACTTCAGGTGAAATATGAAAGCCATACCATTTACCATTCATAAGACACTTCAAAGGTTCATTTAAATGTTTTATAATGTAGGTCACATACCAATGGTCAAGGTTACAAGGTCAAATATTTTGCAACATTTTGAAAAGTCTTACAAGTAATACAACAACTACAAGTGAAATATGAAAACCTTATCAACAAAAATTTATAACATACATGTATGCCCATTATTGAAGTTTTTTGCAGATAAACAGAACAAAAACTTCCAGAATTACAAGAAGTATCATAAATTAATATCAGTAACTTGAAGTTAATCAAATTCAGCCATTTCATCATTGAAAGTAATATAACATGAAATAAGAGTGTTTAAATAAAAGTTTTCATCTTCAGCATGGGTATCATTAATGTAAATTTCTAATCGGATATTCTACATTTGTTACACATCTTTTCTTCAATCATGTCAATTGTAGTCTTGATACAGTGTAGCAGGTAACTTCCACGAGGTTCTAATTTTCACTATATTTGGAAGTTTTCTGTAGAGTGTGAAAATATAACCTCGCGAAAATAAAGTACAACTTTATACATGCCTTTCCCGTACACAATTTTCCATTCATCAAAATTGGTGACAGCTAAAATTTAATACCCCTTCACGAGGAACAAATTGCAAAAGTTGGCAACCGCAAAAATTACCCGCTATACAGTATTATGATTTTATCTGAACTGACAAGACAAAAATAATTAAATTTTCATATGCAGATCTTGAATTTATTGTGATTTTGATATTTACTCATATCACATTCAAATGTTCTCTCAACACAAAAAGCCAGAAACAGAATATATATGGAAATATAAATGACACTGGGTATCCTGATATAAATTCTACAAAGAATATTACTCCAAATGCATTGTATCATGTATTTTTCGTTGTCGTTATGATAAATTGAACATGGAGTTTCGTTCCTCCTATGTGTAACTAAATACTGAAGTTACAGTGAATTTGGTTTCTGTATATGCGCATTTCGACAACTTATGTCTCTTCAGTGCAGATAAAATCTAAATGTTTGGAAGACCATAAACTCAAAGATGTTTAAAAACTGAAAGAGAACAAATAACCAATATGATCTAAATTTAAAGCCAAAATCAGCTAAAGACAGAGCTTTGCATGAGGGACATTCTGCTTAGTTTTCAACAAAATTTACAATAAACAGCTGTGCCAAGTCGCATGATACGCCCGTCGTCATCCTTCAAAACTTTAAAGTGATTTAGGTAAGGGGCTCTCAATTCAGAAGCACCTATAACTGCCTAATTAAGCTTGATATCTCTTTAAGAAATTAATCTGCAAAGTTAAAAGTGAGCTGATCAAAGTACTTATCAGTTAGAGCGCAACATATAATAAACTGCATTAAAATTGACAACAAAGTCCCATAACTCTTGCAAGAAAAATCGAAATTTCACGAAAAAGTATACAGACTGTAAGGTCATCACATCAAATACCTCTTCAAAGTTTGAAGTGAATTGGCCAGAGAGTTGTCAAGTTAGAGCGTGATGTGTAAAAAATTACAGATTGGGAGGCCATCATACACAATACCTCTACAAAGTTTGAAGTGAATTGGCCAAAGGGTTGTCAAGTTAGAGCGCGACATGTAAAAAATTGCCTTAAAATTGACGAATAAAGTCCCATAACTCTTGCAAAAAAATCGAAATTTCACGAAAAAGTATACAGATCGTGAGGCCATCATACCCAATACCTCTACAAAGTTTGAAGTGAATTGGCCAAAGGGTTGTCAAGTTAGAGCGCGACGTATGAAACGGACGGACAGACGGACGGACGGACAATCGGACATTGGAATACCATAATACGTCCGTCATTAGACGGGCGTATAAAAATTTAAATATTATAAGGTTCTGAATAAAATCGGCTTTTGGGTCAGCATCAAAGTACTGACTACTGGGCTGGTGAATTCCCTTGGGGACTAACAGTCCACCAGCACTGGCATCGACCCAGTGGTAACAAATAACTAAATACTGAATAAACTGAGAATTTGTTTCTGCATATGTGCATTTTATCAATACATCAAAGAAAAACATGATAAAACACCTATGGTGCAATATATTCTGTGGAATTTATATCTGGATACCCCTATGTGTTGTTAGTAATACAAACATCAACGACGTTCTCAGGCACAGCAAAAAAATCAACAATATGTTGATCTGTGATGAAAATGATCAGCAAAACAAATCAATGACATATTCATAGAGAATGAGCAAGTCTTCATTTTCTATAATACTCTGGAGGACTAATTTATCACAGTTTTCATAGTGTTAGATAAATATATATGTTACCCTGTACTTTCTTTGACAACTACAGCAAGATTTAGTTTCACCTCATCTTAACTGACTTAAATGACGACTCAACTGATAGCATTGAAAATCAAACAATATGATGTATATTTTCAGCTCTGTTCAAATTTGATGTAGCAAAAGAAACTCAATAATACAGTGAAACCTTTCTAAACAGAAACTTGGATAATCTTGAGACTTGTCAAAACCAAATGTTATTATGGTGCAAGGTCCCTTTGTATTGGGTCTGATGCAGGATCATAAAAAAAGATCTGCATGTGAAAACAAGATAGGATGTAAAGCATACCTGGAGAACATTTTAAGCTTTCTTCATGACAGGGAAAAAGGGAACTTGTTGAATGTTTGTGTAATTGGAAAGGTGAGAAAAATTGGCATGATGTGGGAAAAAGATAACCCCAATGTGACCCCCAACAGTACTGTATTTTAACAGAACACTAGTTTTAACAAAACACTTTATAGCCTGAAGAGTTCCGATTAAACAGGTTTCACTGTTTCAATTACACTAATAACATCAAAGTATTGAGTGATATACAAATGATAAAATGCATCTCTTAAAATTTATGAATAAAGATATTTATGTTTATTTCATGTTTGTGAAAAGGATATAAACAAAGTGTAAATTGGTGAGAAGCAAAAAAACTTGCAGCAAATAAAATCAACCTCACCTCATCTGCATATATCTACACAATAACAAGTAAATTATTTCAAAACCAAAGTATTGCATCAACATGACATCATTAAAAGGCATATCCAAAAAAACTGCCGGACACAATACAGAAAATGTGCTCTTTTTCTTCACCTAGTACCAAATGTTCTGTGAACAGTGAACATCTATGAGTACCTAATCACCTCATACTATACTGCGGAAGTACTTTTATTCATGGACATCAATTTTGATGGTTTTCATAAATATTACTATTCCGTGGGTACTTAAATTCGTGGTTTTGAATTATACGCAATACAACTCTAAGGAAAAAATGCATTTCGTTGGGAACTTAATTTCATGGTTTTAGCGAAAATTGGAACCCCCCGAACAATAGTACTTTCACAGTATATTGTGCAAGTTATCCTTTTTTCTCTATTCCTCCATTACATGTGTGGATTAAACTTACATATCAGATAATTGTAGTCACTGAGATATGTACAAGTAAACAACCAGAGTTCAAGTGTGGCTGATAGGGCAAGTTGTTTATATGGTGATTAATTCCATCATGATCTTTCTACAGTTATTTGATACATATACATGTAGAATAATGGTAGTTTTGAAGGTCGTGACAGAAAATATCACTAGTATCGCAGCTCGTCCTCTCGGACTCGCCGCAATACTAGTGATATTTTCTGTCGAGACCTTCAAAACTACAATTATTGTTTTTATAGGCAACATCGTAAGAGTCATGATGTCAATTTCATGACGTCATTGCCTGACATTTTCTTGTATCAGGTCAGTATGGAGATGCTGACAAAATCAGTCAGTAAGATCAAAGAGAAAATGTACATATTGCCGATAAAGTGTTTTCTATTTTCATATCTAGTACAAAGATGTGTAATACTGGTTGTTCAGATAAAATATAGAGGCTCAGAGACTGAGTGTGTCTTGCTCACCTGAGAAAATGCTTAATAGCAGTTTTTTCTATGTTCTGGGCAGCCACATTTTTCTTTTTTTTTTTTTTGAATCAGAACAAAATCATCAGTTTATGTAAAGGACCTACCTGACATCATTCCTGAACAGTTTAATTAAATTTTCTTAAAAAGTTTCCAAGCAGATGATGAAAAAGACGAGTCCAATGTTTAACTAATACCCATCCTGGCAGCCTTGATTTTGGGTCCGANAGATAGGGTTCGCCGTAAGCTACATATGGACCAAATATAAAGTTCCTACATCAATGGCTTCTGTATTAAAACTTGAGTTTACGCCGCCGTCATACTTTGCACGCCTATGTCTCGCTTTCGCGACTTTCGTCGCGGGCGAGACAAAAACTGCCGGACACAATACAGAAAATGTGCTCTTTTTCTTCACCTAGTACCAAATGTTCTGTGAACAGTGAACATCTATGAGTACCTAATCACCTCATACTATACTGTGGAAGTACTTTTATTCGTGGACATCAATTTTGATGGTTTTCATAAATATTACTATTCCGTGGGTACTTAAATTCGTGGTTTTGAATTATATGCAATACAACTCTAAGGAAAAAATGCATTTCGTTGGGAACTTAATTTCATGGTTTTAGCGAAAATTGGAACCTCACGAACAATAGTACTTTCACAGTATATTGTGCAAGTTATCCTTTTTTCTCTATTCCTCCATTACATGTGTGGATTAAAACTTATAACAAGACCGTTCATATTAGATAATTGTAGTCAGTGAGATATGTACAAGTAAACAACCAGAGTTCAAGTGTGTCTGATAGGGCAAGTTGTTTATATGGTGATTAATTCCATCATGATCTTTCTACAGTTATCTGATACATATAGAATAATGGTAGTTTTGAAGGTCGTGACAGAAAATATCACCGTATCGTGGCTAGTCCGATAGGACGAGCTGTGATACTAGTGATATTTTCTGTCGAGACCTTCAAAACAACAATTATTGTTTTTATCTGCAACATCGTAAGAGTCATGATGTCAATTTCATGACATCATTGCCTGACATTTTCTTGTATCAGGTCAGTATGGAGATACTGACAATATCAGTCAGTAAGATCAAAGATAAAATGTACATATTGCCGATAAAGTGTTTTCTATTTTCATATCTAGTACAAAGATGTGTAATACTGGTTGTTCAGATGAAATATAGAGGCTCAGAGACTGAGTGCGTCTTGCTCACCTGAGAAAATGCTTAATAGCAGTTTTTTCTATGTTCTGGGCAGCCACATTTTTTTTTTTTTAATCAGAACAAAATCATCAGTCTATGTAAAGGACCTACCTGACATCATTCCTGAACAGTTTAATTAAATTTTCTTAAAAAGTTTCCAAGCAGATGATGAAAAAGACGAGTCCAATGTTTAACTAATACCCATCCTGGCAGCCTTGATTTTGTCAGATCAAAATGAAATGATTAATTATATCTGAATTATTTCTTCAACAGATATACTGAATTCTTTGACTGTCATAATTTTATTCTGAATTGACTGATATTGAGATCCCCCAGCAACCTACAGCACAGGTTCTGTAAACAAGAACACACAATAAAAAGAAATCAAAGACCAAAAGAAGATACTCTTTTAAACCTGTAACCAACAGAAGGAAAAGACCAGAAAAGATCATTCTCTACTGAAATTGAAAATGAGTTAGTAACATTTACATGTGGTTACCAGTACAGAAGTAAAAAGATCTTTTCACATTAACTGCAGTGTTGTTTACTGAAGGGACATGTGCATTCTCCCCAAAACATTTTGCGGCGAAAATGCACATACCCACTTCATTTCTGCAGTTGTTGTGTAAATTGACATGTTAATGAGGGCTATTCCATTTAAAATTCCCACAGGGGGTGGAACACCAGTGAATTATTTTTCTGTTGGTGGTGGGAAAAATTCTATTGTATTCTTTTAGTTTAATTATATATTTAAATTTTTTTCTCTTGGTATAAAAATAAGTGGCGTTTCACCCCCTGGTGGGAAATTTTACTGGAATAGCCCTGAGGAAACATGCTGGATAATACAGGAGAATATATTGGAAGAAAACATTATTATGGTTGGACAAGATAAGTCAGCAGATATAGTCCTCAAGTAAATTTTGACTTGTTCTCTCAGACAATTTCCATATATACAATAGATTCGTCAATTTAGTATTGGGGAACCAACTTCTCAACTTATAAAAGGATATCACCTAGTTTAACAGTTATATTTACATGTACTTGCTGGCAGATCTGCTTTTTGGAATTTGACAATGACGAAACCTTTGGGAAAAAACAAACAACTGTGGCAAAAATCATCCAAGATGACCTAAGCAAGTATATTTATGGGAATCAACCAATATTGCTCGCAATTGATAATTATGGTGTAATCCATATCTTCCA
The DNA here is from genome assembly GCA_002080025.1 of Modiolus philippinarum. Taxonomy (NCBI): domain Eukaryota; kingdom Metazoa; phylum Mollusca; class Bivalvia; order Mytilida; family Modiolidae; genus Modiolus; species Modiolus philippinarum. Next base: position 213,031 of record MJUU01014052.1, on the reverse strand, counting down.
ATACTGAATTTATATTTTGCTTTATTTTATAATCTGTTTGCCTTGTGTTTTATGAAGTGTAGATGAAAATGGTACACGGAGAACTGACAAATATTATATCATTACAATGAACTGACAGATCCAGCCTCCAAAAGAAAGGGGGTTTCTGGTCCATTTTATGCCTTAATTCTGCACGAAAATTGATCTACCTATAGACAAAGCAGATAAGAAGTTTAAAGTTAATGGCATGTTTCAAAATAAATACCATGTCACTTTTTGTGAGGCCATGATAAAATGAAACTAAAAACACAACAAATAATGCAAATAAACAATACACAACAAAATTTTGCCATGCATCAAAAAAAGTGAAACAAATATGACAGATTAAACACAGGCTACAAGCTGCCAAAAACATAATGTATAATGATGCAAATAATTTATAAAAGCATCAATGCCTTTAACAAATTATATCTGTGTTGGAAGCAAGTTCAAAAGTCGAGACATGCAGTGAAAACGAGGAAAAGTGTAATGGTCTACTACTACTGACACACAGTCTTACCGTAATCTGTAGGATTATAAAATAATGGTATCATTAGCTATATAAAACTTGCATTGTATATATGAACTTTTATAAAAACAAATGTATTGGAGGGTTGGATGGCACTTTTCCTTAGCATTAATGAGACATACCATTTCAATTCAAAATTATAGTGAAACTTTATAAATCTTTGCTCTGATGCATGTGCATAAAAAATGCCTTCCAACCCCATTTTACATTTATTTCTGAAATAGCCCTAAGCAGTAAAGAAATCTCAGAATTTTTTTTATTATTAAAGAACCATTCCCTTATGTAAAAACAAATATATCCCTGTTATAACAGTTTTGTCAGGGCATGTTTTGATGACAATGTACATGTATATTATAAAATATTGTATATTAAGGATGTAGTAAAGGTGAGGTTTTTGAAATTCGTAAAAGTCATTCGGATTTCTTGGATTTTATCCATTACAGTGTAAAATATTTTGCCCAATTACACCCATTACACCCTATTTTTTAGTCACCAAAAGCTTCAGTGGCTAATTTAAGGTCAATAGGCAAGATTTCATTAGATTGTAGATTTTCCTTTTATGAGAAAGAAATCAATAAAATGTCCATGCTATACTAAGGTAAAAGTCCAAGAGAGTCTTTTCCCGCCATTTTTATAAATGTGAAATATCTTGAAAACAAGGTCCATAACCTATCAATATTTTAAGCTGCCTCTATTACTTTACCAATGCTCTTTCCATTTATGGTATCAATTTAAATCGTAGATTAATTTAATTTCACCTTACTACATCCTTAAGATTTGAAATGTTAAGTTTGATGACCCTATTGATCGACTTCAACATCAGCATAGTCCAAACAGCCCAGAATAATTTTGATGACTTTGATTAACAACAAATTCATAAGTTTTTTCTGTTATTGTTATTTACATAAGCTTTTTATTTCTACAAAGTTAGTGTAGAGACACTATATATGTAGCCATGCCTGGCTGCACTGTCCATAAATAACTGGTAACCATGACAACATATTTCTAAACTAACATGTACAAGAGTTAATAGGTGGTAATATTGTATTTAAACTAACTAATTCATTGGTGTGGAACCACAACACAATTGCAGTGTTTTAATCAAGAGGAGATAATTTGTCAAGATTTGACAGTGCTGCTTAAATACTTAAAAAAAAAAGATTTAAAATAAACGGTTTAGTAATGTCTCGTCTGTATCCCGCAAACCCTTACGGTGAATAGTTCTACAATGAAGACTTCTCTACAAAAAAGCTCCACCAATTCCACATAATTTTTGTAATAAATTCTTTATAAAACCTATGCCAAAATGTACAACAGGGTCAGTATTTCAAGGTTCAATAAAAAAAAATATGCAAAAACACAATAAATACAAAATCCTATTACAAACACAACTTTACTAAATATACTTATGGTTGCTAAAAGTTTTAGCAAAATATTGTGGAATTTGATTTTTGAAAAATGCATCAAAATCATTCCAGAATGCATCTCTGTTACACATGTATGTCAAGGTGTACTGCAGAAGTATTATTACAGAACAAGTGAAGTTTGTATTATGTGGACAATCTAGGCACCCCTATTACTAATGCATCATAAAATAATCTATTTTTCTTGTAAAAATGCACTTGCATTTTTTTTCATAATGTAAAATCTGAAAATCTGTAGGGGACAAACCATGTATTCTATATCACTAATTCATTAATTAAAAAAAAGACTGAGCTCAAACAACAAATAGACAGACAAGAGAAAAATATTCTGTCCGATTTTAATCACAGGGGCACAAAAATGCAGGGATATTACATAAGAAAGTTCCTATTGATAAGAGAAAGATTCTAAAAAAAAATTTTAGTGGCGAAAGTAGCTCATGTGCTCTCCAAAGCATGTGTAGTCAATAAAATTGCCATCTAAAATCTAAAAATAGCTGCAACTTATTAGCCTTCTCCAGTGTATTGCACAGACGAGACAAAAAAATAAAAGATTTTTTGGATGAGCTGCACAAAAATTTCATCCAATGTTAAAATCCATGCATGTAAAGGAAATTCCTGAACAAAAAAAAATAACAGAAAAGACATCTTCTTACCCAATTTGTTCACATTATTTTTTGTTCCAACTTTCTGCTGGATTGTATAAAAATATAAAATTAACAAATTTGATACACTTTAAAAAGACAGCTTGTATTCACATGCAACACTTTATAAAAATCAGATAAAATATGTATTTTATAATGAATCAATTTTAATAATTTTAGTCCGCTATTTTCTTCTTAGGCAGAATAAAAAAAAATCTGTGTTTCCGCTAACGCGACCGACCCTTGATTTTTGGGGCTAAAAATGCCTACCCTAAAGTTTTTATGGCAATATTTAAAAAAGCACTGTTAAAGTCCAAAAGTTACTCTCTATATGTCTATGTAAAAAGTTTTGGAAAAATAAAAAAAAATGCCTACCTACTGACCCTAATTTTGAAGAGTATGTTACCAGAAACACAGGTATTTTTTTAGGCCTTAAAGTAACAAGAAAAAGATTTTTCTATTTCTCCATAAAAATCTAGATCCAGTTTTTAGGGTGTAACAAAAATTTGGTCCCCTCCCAACATAGAGGGAAACACCTTGTTGTATCAGCAATCATTTTATGTAAAATATTGAATAAAATTTGTGGAAACTGGTTTTTTTTTTTTTTGGCAAAAAGGGACCTGCATTGAACTGCTTTCAGACTAATTTAAATTGGCACTAATTTCCAATTAATTTAAAATGTGCAATTAATTTAAAATGTGCTAAAATAATTTCAACAAATCTGACATACAACAAAACAAAACTATTTGAAAGAAAATCTGAAGCAGAACTATTCATGAAGTTCCCTTATCCCCTAGCAGCTCAAAGTCTTTTAAGCAAAAAAAAATCCATTTTCTTCCTGCAGGATTCAGAACAGAAAATCTAAAACTTGATACAAACTTCCTGAGTAAAATTAAACAATTTTCAAAATACACAATTCCATTGAATTCGGAACCTCGGTCGGTTATCTCCCTGTACCAAGTAAGTTATATATAGTTAAAGTGGTGATAATTTAATTTAAATTATCTCCACTTTGAACAATACAAAACTAACTTGGTACAGGGAGATAACTGAGAGAGGTTCCTCATTAAACAATGCAAAGGCTATTTTTAAAAGATCTCCAAATTTTTACAAAAATGAAATTTATCATATTATCAACTGACATCAAAGATAACTATGTCTTAGATGGAAGAATTATATGAGCCTATCATATTAGAAATGTAATATGGTATGGGACTCTTCAAAGGCACTTTATACATAACATTCTTTTGAACTGAATGCATGGGTGAAAATTCTATGGGCAGCAGATGTCCTAAAAAATGACTTCAAAGATCCCCTATGTCTTTTTCTCCTAGAACAGCATCAAGGTGTTTTAAAAAGCAATACATTGAAAGTTTCCAATACACAGCAAATAATGGAAATATATCAAGTTTATATTATTGGTTATAATCAAGATAGAACAATACACAACCCAGCCATGACAAACAATACACATCAGTAGATATAGTAATACACATCAGTGACCTAAAAAATCTCACCTCATTAGCCTCTTTTTCTAATTTTTCCAGGTTAAAATCTGGGTCATCGTCTGTACCCATACTGTTTGGTGTTGAAGGATTTCCGATCTTTTCACTATTTTCATTCACTTTACTTGCAAATTCTTTATACTGAAAGTATGTCAACCCATATGTTTATTCTTTATATTGTAACATGATTTCTCTAATGATATGTCAACTTTAAACCTGTTTTGACCCGTTAGATAAATTTTCTTTATTCAACATATGTTGAATAAAGCCCTGCGCTATTTCCCGCCAAATTTATTTGAAATACAATTTTCGGTTTTTATCATTTATCATCAGAGAAAAAGATTACACCACTTTATCCTGATTATTACCAAATTTTATCCACTCTTGATAGTTAAATTTTAAAATTTTTTAATGCTCGGCAAGCCTCGCAATTAAAATTTTAAAATTTAACTATCTATAGCGGATAAAATATGGTAATGAACGGGATCTTGTGGTGTAATCTATATATTTTAAATGCTAATGCTGCTGCTGAACAGATGCCATCAGAAATACTTAAATTTACAATACTGGTAATGGCATCAGACATGTTCATATTCCTTGTATTGAGAAGAAGCTACATTAATAATGTTTCAAACAATAACAAAACAAAGCAGAGAATACCAAAACAACCATGTCTACAAAGACAGTAAGTGTTCATAATGACTCCAGATGTGTAGCCATGAAAACTCCTTTATCACTATGTATCTGTTGAACATCAGAGACATCTGACAGTGAATGTCAGTTTTCTACAAGGTAGAACAATTTCAATGAACATGCATTTCCTCTGTACCACCTCTGAATATACATATCGCCAAGTTTTCTTACAATCAACTCCATCTTGCCCTGTGATTGTTTATATGTTGTATTGTCAATTGGTCCCTTTATAAGGCAACAGATGACAGTGTATGTAAGAGTACTTTGCCTGATATGCTATGCTTGTTGATGACCCAGCATCCATGACAAAATGGATACATGTACATTGTATGTAACATTGTTCAATATTTAGCAAGTGAATTCCGCTCAAACCGGTGCCAGGGGCCGTCTGAACTTTCTATGAGGTAGGAGTGTTTGCTCTTTGTTGAAGGCCTCATGGTGACTTCAAGATGTAGAACAACAATGAAAACGTTGTTCCATTTGCTTAATCTTACCATGTATTTATATGGATTTTGTCCCATTTATATTAACTCCACATCCCTTTATTTGTTCTTATGCACATGTTTATCTCCAACAGCCATTAAAGGCATTTTCCTTCTCCTCTTCTAATGACCATAGTTCTACATTATGTATTAGATTTTAGCACAGTTATGTGCTGGGATTATTTCTCAAAGAGACTCAGTTGTGTAACAACATGCTGGCAACTAGTTTCAAGATGAAATATGTATCAGCAGTTAATTCTGTGTGGATTAATAAACCTTTATACTGTAAGGTTGTAAATGACTCCCATAATTTAAATTTAGTTTAACTGACTGATTATTTAAACAATAAATTTCAAAATAGAGTATCAGGATCTGTTGTAAGTTTAAAAAATTTCATTTCTGGAGTGCGTGAATTTAACTTGTAAAAATCCATACAAAAAATATTGTAATCCATGTATCACTGTAGTGTGTATTGTGTATTTAAATGACCTACAATTACCAATGATCAACTATGACTTACTTGCGGATTTCCAATTGCCAAATTGCTAACCTTTGTCCATGCATCTTCTCTACATTTTAATCTTTCCTTTTCTCTGTTATTAATAAAAACAGTTAGAGAGAAATATAATGTAATACATCAGATATTTTCAGTACTGTCCATTATATGAAAATCATGCAAATTTATCAAAATTTTTATTTGAACCCCCTTTTTACACAGAGTTTGTGAAGACTGTTTTTACACTGACAGAACAAAATAATTTGTCATTCCTGAAGATTTCCAGACAGTCCTCTGTATTATGGACATTATAATAAATCTAAAATGCTGTCCGACATGGAACTGGCAATCATGCTATAACAATCAGTCCCACGACATTTTTGCCAGCAAGGACTGACAGGACTGACAGATTTCGCAAACTCTGTTTAGAGTTTCTAAAACTGAAATTTTCAAAATTCCAAAATAACATAATTTCATATCTTTCTTTTGTTGTTCAGCTTTGTATTGTCGTGTACAAAATAAAGATACCTAACTTTTGTCATTCGCTTTGTATTGTAGTGTACAAAATAAAAGATATTTCATATCTTACTTTTGTCATCCAGCTTTGTACTGTTGTGTACAATATAACGATATTTCATATCTTACTTTTGTCGTCCAGCTTTGTATTGTTGTGCACAATATAATGATATTTCATATCTTACTTTTGTCGTTCAGCTTTGTATTGTTCTGTACACTATAACGATATTTCACATCTTACTTTTGTCGTTCAGCTTATATTGTTGTGTACAATATAACGATATTTCATATCTTACTTTTGTCGTTCACATTTGTATTGTTGTGTATAAGATAACGATATTCCAAATCTTACTTCTGTCGTTCAGCTTTGTATTGTTGTGTACAATATAACGATATTTCACATCTTACTTTTGTCGTTCACCTCATAATGTTGTGTATAATATAACGATATTTCATATCTTACTTTTGTCATTCAGATGTATTGTTGTGTACAATATAACGATATTTCATATCATACTTTTGTCGTTCACATTTGTATTGTTGTGTACAATATAACGATATTTCACATCTTACTTTTGTCGTTCAGCTTATATTGTTGTGTACAATATAACGATATTTCACATCTTACTTTTGTCGTTCACATTTGTATTGTTGTGTATAAGTTAACAATATTTCATATCTTACTTTAGTCGTTCAGCTTTATATTTTTGTGTACAATATAATGTTATTTCATATCTTACTTTTGTTGTTCAGCTTTATATTTTTGTGTACAATATAACGATATTTCATATCTTACTTTTGTCGTTCAGCTTTATAATTTTGTGTACAATATAACGATATTTCATATCATACTTTTGTCATTCAGCTTTGTATTGTTGTGTACAATATAACGATATTTCATCTCTTACTTTTGTCGTTCAGTTTTGTATTTTTGTGTACAATATAATGATATTTCATATCTTATTTTGTCGTTCACATTTGTATAGATGTGTATAAGATAATGATATTTCATATCTTACTTTTGTCGTTCAGCTTTGTAGTTTTGTGTACAATATAACGATATTTCATATCTTACTTTTGTCATTCAGCTTAAATTGATGTGTACAATATAACGATATTTCACATCTTACTTTTGTCGTTAAGCTTATATTGTTGTGTACAATATAACGATATTTCATATCTAACTTTTGTCGTCCAGCTTTGTATTGTAGTGTACAATATAACGATATTTCATATCTTACTTTTGTCGTTCAGCTTTGTATTGTTCTGCACACTATAACGATATTTCACATCTTACTTTTGTCGTTCAGCTTATATTGTTGTGTACAATATAACGATATTTCATATCTTACTTTTGTTGTCCAGCTTTGTATTGTAGTGTACAATATAACGATATTTCATATCTTACTTTTATCGTTCGGCTTTGTATTGTTCTGCACACTATTACGATATTTCACATCTTACTTTTGTCGTTCAGCTTATATTGTTGTGTACAATATAACGATATTTCACATCTTACTTTTGTCGTTCAGCTTATATTGTTGTGTACAATATAACGTTATTTCATATCTTACTTTTGTTGTTCAGCTTTATCTTTTTGTGTACACTATAATGATATTTCATATCTTACATTTGTCTTTTGTTTACAATATAACGTTATTTCATATCTTACTTTTGTCGTTCAGCTTTATATTTTTGTGTACAATATAACGATATTTCATATCTTACTTTGTCCTTCAGATGTATTGTTATGTACAATATAATGATATTTCATATCTTACTTTTGTCGTTCAGCTTTATATTTTTGTGTATAATATAACGATATTTCATATCTTACTTTTGTCGTTCAGCTTTGTATTGTTGTGTAAACTTACTTTTGTCGTTCAGCTTTGTATTGTTGTGTACAATCGTCAAACAATTTCTGATTCATCTCCATAAACAACTTTAATGCATTGTATATTAAACCATGGATTGTCCTGTAACAATAATATATACATTTATGTTCTGACTCTTATATTTCTTGTTAGAAACATTTTTTTGAATTCATATCTAAATTAAATCTCACCTATCAAACTAAATTGCAATTAACTTCAGCAATTCCTTCCTTAACACAACCATTCAATAATATCTTATATTAGATGCAAACTATTAGATTTCTCAAAATGTTAAAACTTTTCACTTCACTATTTGCTTTTTGAAAAAACTTTTTTTTTAACTGAAAAAATTTCATGGTCAAAGTACTTCAAAAATCTTGACTGTCTTATCATTACAAATTCTTCCGCATGCTGCTTTTTCTTACATTTCCTTGAAATTACTATGTTAAATCACTTCAATCTATTTAAAGAAACATTATTTCAGCATTTAATATACAACAGACATGCATGACATGCGACTAACGACAAGCAATTGAGGTGACAGTGTTGTCCCGTGATTTCGTTTAAAATGTGTTCTATAAATAGCTTACTTGTTCCAGTGTTCCTTGCTCTTATATAAAGCTGGGAACACAATGGGCAGAATGGCTGACGCGTTGTCACTGATCAAACTCAAGATGTACTCATTATTCCAAAAGTATAATGCTCGTTCTGCCACCTACCAGCAAAATTATAAAACAATAAGCTTATAACAGCCAACAATTACTACACAGACAAAAAAATGAATGCAGGGTATTGTAAAACTTCTTTTAGATTATTTTATATGTCCAACATTTTTAAATTCATACCAACTGACCAAAAAATAATTTATTTCAGAGTTGATTTTCAATATTTCTAATAAATCTGAGAAGTTTTACAATACTTTATAGGGTAGTAAACATCTATTCACTAATGACTGACTTTTCAAAATACTTTTAATACATCTAACTATTTCTACATATTGGGCGTATTTGTTTTAAATACTGCACTTCCAGTGAAAAAGTATGAAGGGACAATATATAATCATTCCACTTATTGATCATCTGTATGAGTGAAAGCATTCTACAATTTTATATATTACAGTAACAGCTAAATAATAAATCGAATCCAAATGAGTGCAATTTCTGTGAATAAGGTTCAAGTGCCTCTAAAGACTACTTTCTATCCCTCCCCCTTAAAAATAAATATTTCCCGTGTTTTAACCAAACGAAAAGCACAAACAAAGAATTAATATCACAAAGCATTCACAAAGGATCCAAGGTATTTTTCTGAAAGAGTCTGTCTGACAGGAATTCTCCATCATTAGACATTAGATGATGAAATGGTATTATTTAGCAGTACGATGCTTTCATTTATCCAGACAGTATGAAGTGGTTGAAATTGATTGAATCATTACAGAAATATGTTAACACTGTATGTTGATATATATATATTTATAAACCATGCAAAATATTTTTAAAAGTCAATACATATCTAGTGAATAAATACAATTGGACAACATCTACTTAATTATAATCCGTAATTATTTGTAAAATACAATGATGGCTTTAAAAAAATACCTAATTATAACAGTTTGGAAAACTCAATATTGACACATAACTGTTCTCAAATTCAAAGATGAAGTTAAAACCTAACTATATGATAACAAAAGTCTAAAAACATTTTTTTGATATTTATTTGCTTTCTGCGTGTTCTAAAACAGCAAGTCCTTTTTATCTTTTTTGGTCAAGCAGCTTTTTCTTATCCTGCAATACTTCTGGCCTTATCAATTCTTTTTAATAAATTAACGTGCAAAAAAAAAAAAAAAAA
>MJUU01014052.1:173391-187890 GCA_002080025.1 Modiolus philippinarum | reverse complement strand
CGGATCTGAAAAACAACTTTTTTGCAGGGGACCATCTAAGGACTATTGTGGCCAAGTTTGGTTTTAATTGGCCAAGTAGTTTCAGGGAAGAAGATCTTTGAAAGTGTTTTCCCATAGGGTTCAATGTGAAAACTATGATCCCGCTTGCGGCCATCTTGGATATAGCGCGGATCTAAAAAACAACTTTTTTGCAGGGGACCATCTAAGGACTATTGTGGCCAAGTTTGGTTTTAATTGGCCAAGTAGTTTCAGGGAAGAAGATCTTTGAAAGTGTTTTCCCATAGGGTCCAATGTTAAAACTATGATCCCGCTAGGGCCATCTTCGATAAAGCGCAGATATGAAAAACAACTTTTTTGCAGGGGACCATCTAAGGACTATTTTGGCTAAGTTTGGTTTCATTTGGCTCAGTAGTTTCAGAGGAGATCTTTGAAAGTGTTTTCCCATAGGGTCCAATGTTAAAACTATGATCCCTGCTGGCGGCCATCTTGGATATAGCGTGGATCTGAAAAACAACTTTTTTGCAGGGGACCATCTAAGGACTATTGTGGCCAAGTTTGGTTTCAATCGGCCAAGTAGTTTCAGAGGAGAGGATCTTTGAAAGTATTATTCCATAGGGTCCAATGTTAAAACGATGATCCCCACTGGCGGCCATCTTGGATATCGCGCGGATATGAAAAACAACTTTTTTGCAGGGGACCATCTAAGGACTATTTGGCCAAGTTTGGTTTCAATTGGCCAAGTAGTTTCAGAGGATAAGATCTTTGAAAGTATTTTCCCATAGGGTCCAATGTTAAAACTATGATCCCCGCTGGCAGCCATCTTGGATATAGCTTGGATCTGAAACACAATCTTTTTGCAGGGGACAATCTAAGGACTATTGTGGCCAAGTTTGGTTTCAATTGGCCCAGTAGTTTCAGGGGAGAAGATCTTTGAATGAAAAGTTTACGCCGGACGGACGACGGACGAAAAGTGATGGCAAAAGCTTAACCTGGCATTAGCCAGGTGAGCTAAAAATGAATTTACACAAATATAAATTTATAACACTGGACAAAGATTATGAAAATACGTTGACACAATGTGAATGTAGACATAAAATGGTTTTATACAAAGTGATTTTAAACTCACCTTCCTAAAATTTCTAATAATTCTGCTATACCGTTATGATGTTCTGTTTCATATATAAAGCTGGAAAAGATACAGATAAACAATGCTATTATACATCAAAATTACAAAATAAAACTAAAAACACCCCCTGCTGTTCTAGAATTTTTTTTTTTTTTTTGAAAATAAGAAATCAAATCAAATTAAATTTTAAAGTAGCTGGTGCACAACTGTAATATGTACATGTACTTCAACATTCCATGAAAGTTTCATTGAATTTCACCAAGTGAACTAGGAAGGGTTGTTGCCATAAAGTTTGTACCCATGGTGGACAAACAAAAGAATGGACGAACACCATGATAATTATATACCGCCTGCTAAAGAAGGGGTATAATTAACCAAGTACACATAAAAAGACAGAACAAATATCAATCAAGTACACATTTTAATACCTATAAAATGACTGGTCTAAGCACAACTTATCACATCTATGACAATCAAATTTGTATTAGTTGTCGCAGGCATTAAAAAGTAGTCAAATAGGAAACAGGTCTCCCTCTCAAAAGTGAGTATCAAGAAATATGATGTCAACAACAGTTTGATTCGGGTAACAAAACTATGTCAAATACTTCCTATTTCATACCCAGTAAAATGAATTATGAATTGTTTCCCTGTCATGTTATTTTCCTGTAATTAAAGTTCATTTCATCTTTTATTAAATAAAATAAATGGATTGTAATATTTCCTAATATGACATAATTTACACTCTTACAAGGAAATAATGTAATGTGTTAAGTCCTCTATGTATAAGCTGTCTCTTTCTATCAATTTTTCAAATCATTTATTCTACCAACATGACCAGTGCCATTATAGAACCTGAATATCTCCCTGTATCATGTATTCTGACAGTACATTACACAAAAAACTTCTCAGTTTCTGTCAGAATATACCATAAGAATCGGGATAGAAATGCCTATTTTTTTGTTGTTAGTTTTAGCTTTGGATTGGATTACATTTTCTTCTGAGATGATAAATCCACATATGTTTCTCATTTGATGAAACATCACTGTGATAAATGTTGGTTGACAGGCGAATCTGAACTACATGTATAGTCACACATGTGTGAAAAGTAGGTCACTCCATAGTGATTGTTGCAATACTATTTAGACTGATGTTATATCATTAATACATTACACTGGGCCCTACTGCTGAATTACAGACTGATATGCCCATTACGGCACACCCATTCCACATACAGACTGATCTGCCCATTACGGCACACAACATTCCACATACTTGGACAGAGCATGAATAGGAGATTGGTCTAAGAAGTGGATGTGCTTTCCATAATTGCTCAACACATTTTGTCCTTCTATTTCTTAATCATAACTCACCTGTAAAATATATTGTTGATGTGTTTCCTAATATATGCTCTTAAACCTAAAAACTTTCCATATATTCTATGTAGGAGTGTCTTTAAAAAATCTCTTTCTCTCGGGTCCTCAAAATCAAATAATTCTAAAAGCTACAAAATAAAACATTACAAAGCCATAAAGCATATTTTGATTCCTGATGAAAGGAACAAAACAATTGTCATGATTGTTGCCATATGAACTTCATTTACTTTAAGGTCCTACTACCTAAAAGAGGCGTAATGTGCCAACTTTTGTAAAACAAATAGTCAATTTAGGCCAGTCAACAGATATCCTTTGTGAATTTAATTACTTTTTCATCTTCAACAAGCAATTAATTTTCATGTCCATTACATATATAACTATGCACATGCAATTTGTACACAAATTAATAAGGTCAAAAATTAGGATCAATGGGACAAGAATTACATACCATATTTAATCTTTCTTAATTTAATCCCAATCCAAGATAATAACTGATCTATTACAAAGTATTTAATCATAATTCAAATGGATTAGTACATGCTAATCTATGCACTTATTCAACCACAATACTAGGAATAAGGCAAAACTATCAATTCAGGGTATCTTATTCTTATTCATTATATATTATATAAGTTGCTGAAGACACTAGAACTGGACAAATAACAGTAATAGCTATCATATCTAATCTTTGCATTCTAAGGTCACTTTAGAATAATATCTAGAACCAACATTATAAGAGGACACATTAAAATATGTGTTGCCTGTGTAATGTATATTAAGTAAGAAGGTAGGCAAATAAATTTATCTTTGATGGAGTTGTGTTTTCCTGAAACTGTCAGTTAACGTTTTGACCCTGAGAAATTCTTTCCTTTCCAAAAATGACTATGCATTGGATAGTGCAAATTTTTCTGAGTGATATACATTTAATAATTTAGGGTCTTGGTGAGAAGTGTACTAAAAATATCAAAATACATAAAGAACTTACTTGTAATACAAATTTTTGATCAATATATTTTTTTCCTGTATTTGGCTGAAAATCTGGTGATTCTAAAAACCGTAGAAAAAATTCATACACAAGCTGAAAAATAACAAGATGGGATTAAGTTCATGTTTTAAACAGGACTAAGTTTGAAACAAAATGTAGCTTGGTATTCTCTCATCATCTAACAATGACTGTAATATGTGTTAAACAAGAGGCTCTTAAGAGCCTGTATCGCTCACCTGGACCATGGCTGACATAGACATGATAGATTAAAGGCATTTCCAATAGGAAAAACAAAACATAAAATTTAGCATAATACTTTTTTTTTCTAAAATTACAGTATTCTTGTTTGGTTTCCATGGCAACTGAAAGATCCACCATCCATTACAACCCATAACAGAACAACACTCAACAAAAATTTGGGCAGGGGATCCCCTTTTAAGCAAGGTAATACATAATGCTGAAATTGAAACATTCAGACCACAATTCATATAAAAATTCAAAAATTTGGACAGAGGTTCCCCTTAAAATCAAAAGGGCCAGTGTAAAAACTATGTACCAGATGGTGGCCATCTTGGATGAGGTATGGACCTGCCAGATACATTTTTTTGGATGGGACCTCCTAAGGACCATTGTGGCTTAGTTTGGTTCTAATTGGACCAGTAGTTTCTGAAAAGAAGGTCTTTAAATGTATATTATAGGGTCCAATGTTGAAACTATGTTCCTGCTGGCGGCCCTCTTGGATGAGGTACAGACCATCTAAGGGCCATTGTGACTAAGTTTGGTCATAATTGGACTTGTAGTTTCTGAGAAGATCTTTGGACGTCTTTTCCATAGGGTCCAATGTTAAAACTTTGTTAACGCTGGCGGCCATCTTGGATGAGATACGGACCTGCTGGATACCTTTTTTGGGAAGGACCATCTAAGGACCATTGTGACTAAGTTTGGTAATAATTGGACTGGTAGTTTCTGAGAAGGAAATCTTTGAATGCTTTTCCATAGGGTCCAATGTTAAAACTATGTTCCCCGCTGGCGGCCATCTTGGATTAGGTACGGACTTGTCCGATACCTTTTTTTAGAAGAGACCATCTAAGGACCATTGTGTCTAAGTTTGGTTATAACTGGACTGGTAGTTTCAGAGAAGAAGATCTTTGAATGTCTTTCCCATAGGGTCCAATGTTAAAACTATATTCCAACTGGCGGCCATCTTGGATTAGGTACGGACTTGCCAGATAACTTTTTGAGAAGGGACCATCTAAGGACCATTGTGACTAAGTTTGGTTATAATTGGACTGGTAGTTTCTGAGAAGCAGATCTTTGAATGTAATTTCCATAGGGTCCAATGTTAAAACTATATTCCCCTCGCTGGCGGCCATCTTGGATTAGGTACGGACCTGTCGGATAACTTTTTTGGAAGGGACCATCTAAGGACCATTGTGTCCAAGTTTGGTTATAATTGGACTGGTAGTTTCTGAAAAGAAGATCTTTGAATGTCTTTTCCATAGGGTTCAATGTTAAAACTATGTTCCCTGCTGGCGGCCATCTTGGATTAGGTACGGACATGCCGGATACAATTTTTAAAGGGGACTACCCAAGGACTATTGTGACCAAGTTTGGTCCCACTTGGCCCAGTGGTTTCAGAGGAGAAGATCTTTGAATGAAAAGTTTACGACGGACGGACACCAAGTGATGGCAAAAGTTCACCCTGGCATAGCCAGGTGAGCTAAAAACTGAATTTGATGATGCAAAGCTCTATTCAATCAATCAGTTTGCTATAATATAAGATATTTCTTGTCTAATTCCTTTGAAATAGACACATTAATATTCTTCATGTTCTTGGAGAATAATCCTGCTTACTTATCTAATTGGATGGCATATTGATTTTGTAGATTAACTTTTACATGGACATGTCTGTCACCTGTTTGATTGTCAGCTAATGATTTCTAAATATATCTTTTACAATATCAAAGGGCCATGGTCAATCCAGCTGCAATAAATGTGCAATTAGCAGACTTGTTTTCTTTCATTAGTCATAAAACTAAAAGATCTGAAACTAAACATGCTATATAAAGGAAAGAGAAAGACAGAAAACGTATCAAATTACGTCATTTGAAATGAAAGGTTAAGTTTTATAAATAACCTGGGAGAAAAAAATGGCCAAAAATATGTAGAAATAATAGATCATAATGTCACATGATCTTATATTTATAAACAAGACAAGAATGCTATATACAGACTGATACTTATATATACAGAGAAGTAAAAAACTCAAAATCACTAATTTAAACCGAGGAGTAATTCAGATGTATCTATGGACCTAAATGTGAACGTTGCATAGAGTTAACAAGATATACACTTAAATGAGAGACATGGACAATGGATGCAGAAGTGGACACCAGGGTATGCCTATGGCTAGTACCCCACCCCAACCCCACCCATCTGAGGTGAATCAAAAACTGGTCCTTTCCCACTTTGATCTGCATCTAATAGCATACAAATTTTTGTATTTACATTTAGGAAGTAAAAACTGGGATAAAACAGCAGTATTCCTTTCCAAACTTTGGTCTAGATCTGAATACAAAACAATGATTCAACCTCCTTTAGAGAAAATGATAATAGATGTTTCATGTGTAAACATTCTAGCAAAATGACTTGCAAAATGAAACTCAATCATAAGATATGTGGGAGGTTTATATCATCAGCGGACAATCATACAATACAGAAAATAAGACAATATCAGCATGTGGTACAAGAAATAATTTGTATACAAATCAATATAATAATAAAGATATGGAAGGGTCTCCTTTCATGTAATCACACAGATAATTTGGGTGGATTTGGATGCATACATAGAAATCTGTGAATGCACAAATCACACATTTTTAGTGAAATTTTCACCAATTTTGCCAAAAATGGCATTTTGATGAATCATGCTCAAGACCTTCCCAAGTACTACTGTACTAAAAGGACAACTACTAATTACCACGATTACTGGATATTCATTTCATAACAAACTTGCACAGATTATTATCCAATGTTTAATCAATGTAAGAATATATTTGATGGGTCAGTCTAATTATTATTACAGAAGAATTGTGAATGGATCTGACCTAGAGAAACATGGATCAATACTACGATCAATACTCTTCCACTCATATGTAGTGCTATGTTTAGACTTTTAATTTAGCGATTGTATTTCCTTATCTTCTGACAGAACCGTCCCTAGAGACATAAGATTCTAACTGTGCAATGACACTGAATGCTAAATTACGTTCTTAACTTGAAGNTAACTTGGACATTCTTGATTTAAAAATCGTCACTGAATTTACTCGTCAATCTCTTAATTTAACCAGATTTCACTTAATTATTAAGAGACAGACGAGTAAATTAAGAATTTTGGTTGTCCAGTGCTGAATGCTAAATTACGTTCTTAACTTGAAGCAATGATATAAACAATGTTTACTAAGTGAACCTCTTTCATCTAGTCTATTTATAGTTTACATGTGTACTTAACAAAATGTGAGAAATCGTCGGTAATGACAGCATTACAAATAAATTTAGGTTTGGCCCTGCACAATACAAGCTTCATAGCTATATAAAGATGGAAGGACAACTAAAGTTCTTATCAGTGAATTCCCTTTCGGATCTACAGAGACTGATATTTTCAGTATCACCAAACTGGACACTATCAAGAAAATATCAGGTCACTGTGAAGGAGTCATATGCGAGATGCTATGCAGACGTCATGTTTTGGTACTTTTTGTTGTGTCATACACGTCATACCTTGAATGAAGAATATATATTTATTATTACAATAAACAATAGATTTATAGAAATAGAAATTTAAGCTTTTTTTCTAATTATTATAGAGTTCTATTTATTATTTGGTGAATTGCCGATAAAAGGAATATAGGACGTTTTGTTTTTGATACTGACTTTATCACAGCGTAACACATCAAGCTCGACCTAACAGGCTTACTTGATACTGGCCATGATGAAGGCCGTATCAAAAACAAAAGGTTCTTTATTCCATATAGCACAGGTGACTTTATCACAGCGTAACACATCAAGCTCGTCCTAACTGGCCCACTTGATACTGGCCGTGATGAAGGCCGTATCAAAAACAAAATGTTCTTTATTCCTTATAGCACAGGTGACTTTATCACAGCGTAACAAATCAACTCGTCCTAACAGGCTTACTTGATACTGGCCGTTATGAAGACCGTATCAAAAACAAAATGTCCTATATTCCATATAGCACAGGTGACTTTATCACAGCGTAACACATCAAGCTCGTCCTAACCGGCTCACTTGATACTGGCCGTGATGAAGGCCGTATCAAAAACAATATGTTCTATATTCCATATAGCACAGGTGACTTTATCACAGCGTAACACATCAAGCTCGTCCTAACCAGCTCACTTGATACTGGCCGTGATGAAGGCCGTATCAATCAAAGTCCTAAAGGGACTGGTGGATTAGTGTCTATGATGGCAATGATCAGTATCTAATCTATTGATATTTTATGTACACTGTCCATGTATTATATGAATAATTGCCTGTCTATGTCGTGCATAATTACTCATTTTTTACTATGGGTCTAATTATAATGATGATATCGAAAGGTACAAAAACCATGTTTGCTCATTAAGAACATGCCTTTCTGACAGTCAGCAAGTATTTACTGGTGGCCATCTTCATTTGATCACACCAGCAAATCAATGGCAATCAAACCATTAGTGACAAATATTCGAAGAATTTGATTTTATACCATAAACCTAATACATATTATGGGTTCCCTGCTGTACACTAAACTCAACGTAGACTTAACAATGACAGCACCATCTTGATCAAGTACAGTTTGAAATTTAATTCTAAAGAAGAGACCTGAATGAAAGGTTTGTGAATGCTGACAAGACGCAAAAGCTGACAAAACATGAGCAGCAAATGTAATACCCTGCTCTTTATGGAGATAATAATTCGTCCAAGAAACACATGACGACTCTGTGCCAAGTTCTTTGTGCAACAATGCATCTCAATTCGCACTATGATATACATTCTCATGCAATTGAAAAATGACTGTTATGCATTGTAAATACTCAAATGACATTATCTCAAGTTTTGTTTAACCAAACTCTGATCAACGACAATTAACACGCAACACCCCGGACTGAACATTGTTGGACGAACGGCAATCAACAGATCAACACCCCTGCCTGATCCTATTTCGAATTTAGTCAATTCCAACCCCGATCGTTGCAAAATATCGTCTGTTTCAGAATATGCACCTTGACAACTGTTTCCAGGTAATACTTCATATTTACCGATGTACGACTTCTTCAGTATTTTGTTATGAGTCGGCCATGTATACTGAACACAGACCTCGGAGAAGACACTGCAAAATGACAATCACAACAAGTATAATGGAACAGCCAACATGGAACAGCTGTACTTTTCCATTCATTGATAACTAGAAATGTAAACAAACATTACGTCTTCCGTAGATTGTAAATAATGGACTATTGTTCTAGACGGCTGATGAATTTGATTTATTATTTCCAATGTGTTGTTCTTTTATGATTTATTTCAAAACAGCCACACCGTTTCATTGACGGTTCCTGGGAAGTACGTTTACGCCATTCATACAAATGTAAATAAAGGCCTCGGTCTTCGGTATTCATACATCTACACACAAAATTTTATGAATGGGAAATTCATTCTGTGATGAATTAACGAATTCGGGCACCATTTAAGTGTTGAAAAGTTCGGGCAATCAAATTAATGTTCAATGAAAATAGACTATTGAGTGTCAGAGTTTTTTATGAGATCAGAAAGATGTGTACAAGGTTTCCTGAAAAGGATTATTTTAGCATGGGTATGATCACTAATGTTTGATTGCGTGAGGTTGGTCACCTGGGTCGTAACATAGGATAGAATTCTATCCTTTGGGATAGAATTCTATCCTTTGGATAGACACTAATCCAAAAACAAAATGTTCTATATTCCATATAGCACAGGTGACTTTATCACGGTGTAACACATCAAGCTCGACCCAACAGCCTCACTTGATACTGGCTGTGATGAAGGCTGTATCAAAAACAAAATGTTCTATATTCCATATGGCACAGGTGACTGACTTCATCACAGCGTAACTCATCAAGCTCGTCCTAACCAGCTCACTTGATACTGGCCGTGATGAAGGCCGTATCAAAAACAAAATGTTCTTTATTCCATATAGCACAGGTGACTTTATCATAGCGTAACACATCAAGCTCAACCTAACAGGCCCACTTGATACTGGCCGTGATGAAGGCCATATCAAAAACAAATGTCCTATATTCCATATCGCACAGGTGACTTTATCACAGCGTAACACATCAAGCTCATCCTAACAGGCTCACTTGATACTGGCCGTGATGAAGGCCGTATCAAAAACAAAATGTTCTTTATTCCTTATAGCACAGGTGACTTTATCACGGCGTAACATATCGAGCTCGACCTAACTGGTTCACTTGATACTGGCCGTTATGAAGTCCGTATCAAAAACAAAATGTTCTTTATTCCATATAGCACAGGTCATGACTGTATTAGAACAAGCCAGGACTGTATAAGAGAAACAATGTCTTCCTTGGTCAAAAGTGAAAACTCGTGAACTCAAAGAATAACTTACTTGTAAATGTGGCCATGAGGCTTCTAACGTCGGCTCATCTTCCTCAGGATCAAATTCTGCACCACTTGGATTGGATGAAGGAGGTAATGTTCTGAATAAATTAACACTAAACTGAAAATAAAATCAAATTGTCTAATTATTGCTTAAACATGGGATTTAGTTTTGACAACAAAATGGCGTGACACAAATATATTTAATGGGGTTAAAACTGAGGCAAAGGATTTTTTTTTCAGTCATTTGTTATTCCATATCCAAAGAAAATCTGTTATCATTTGTTATTCCATATCCAAAGAAAATCTGTTATCATTTGTTTTTCCATATCCAAAGAAAATCTGTTATCATTTGTTTTTGTTCATGGCTTCATGATTTTTTGTAAAAGGTTTTGACTTTTGAAAATTCCAAACAGTAATAACAAGAGGCTCTCAAGAGCCTGTATCTCTCACCTGGGTCCTATGCAGCACTACAATTTCCAATTGATGGTCCATCTTTGGTGGTTTATGTACATAAAAATCAGAAACCTTTTATAAAATTTAATAAAATTGTTCAAGCAGTTTCAGAGAAGATTTTCGAATACAGTTTCCAAACTTAATGGCCTATGTTAATCTACGTTCTCTACTGGCAGCTATTAAACATGAAACTTTGAAAAGGGTCACCAAAGGACTATCATATCAAAATTCTTCTGAAATTGTTCAAGCAGTTTCAGAGGAGAAGATTTTTTTTATGAATTTCCCACTGGGTCCAATGTTAAACTAAGTTCTGTTACTGGTGGCCATGTCGGAAGATGGATCAGCACCAAGTAACAAGCTTGGTCAAAATCTCAAAAGTTTCATTTAAGTAATGTTTAAATTGAATCCATTCAGTGGTTTTCCATGATATCTTTGTATCCATTTCCCCTTAGGGTCCAATTCATCGCTGTTGGCCATGTTGGATGATGGATCAGCACAGAAGTAACAACACTTAGTCAGCCTCTCATAAGCATCATTTATGCAAAGTTTGGATTAAATCTATTGAGCAGATCTTTTGCTAAATTAAGTTCACAGCTGGTGACACTTGGTCAGCACCTGACTGGCATCATTTATGTCATATTTGATTTAATTCCATTCAGAAGTTCTCTAAAAGATCTTTGTGTGCATTTCCTATAGGGTCCAATGCTGTTGATCATGTAAGATGACGGATTGGCACCAAAGTAATAACACTTGGTCAGCACCTCATAAGCATCATTCATGCCAAGTTTGGTTCAAATCCATTCAGTGGTTCTCAAGTAGAAGTTCTTTGTATGCATTTTCCCATAGAGTCCAATGTTAAAATTAAGATCCCTGCTGGCAGCCATGTTGGATGATGGATCGGCACCAAAGTAACAACACTTGGTCAGCACTTCATAAGCGTCATTCATGCAAAGTCTGGTTCAAATCCATTCAGTGGTTCTCAAGTAGAAGTTCCTTGTATGCATTTTCCCATAGGATCTAATGTTAAAATCAAGATACCAAGTCTGGTTCAAATCCATTTGCTGGTTCTCAAGAAGAAAGGGCGATAACTCTAAGATAGGTCATCAGATTTTCTTCAAAATTTCAGCATGGGTAGATCTTGTTATACTGATCATTTTTACCCTATGTCAGATTTTTGATATCTGTATACGTAACGGTTTTTGAGTTATTTGCCAAAAATAGTAATGGTGGATTACATGATACCCTGCCACGTTTCACAAAATTTCTTAGTAAAAAGGGGCGTAACTCCAGCACAATGTGTACCAATGAACCCAAAATTATACTTGGCCTGTGTTTTGTGGTAAACAATTTATATACCAAGTTTGAAGACAGCATGTTATTTCATTCACAATTTATGATTGATTGATTGATTAGTTAGAGTTTAACGTCCAATGAGCAATATTTCAGCTATATCAGGACGAGAACAAGTTAATCAATTTAAAACAAATTGTAAGTAAAAGAAGAAAGAAATAAAGGTGGAAGGGACAACCGGGGCAACGACTTTTGATTGCCACTGGAAAAGGGGAGAAATGGGTAGGGGCAGGAAATTTAGCCTTCTATACGACACCCAGTGCGTCTGCTCTCTTTAGAGAAATATAGAAGGGATCTTTATACTGCATGGAGCGTGGCGTTTCTCCACACAGTTTGGCTACAATGGTTCGCGGTCAGGCTTTCCATATTATGACCTGACTACCCCGCAAAGACAGGGCATTCCCCTATCCACCACCTGGGGACGCGCCCGGCAGCTCTGTAGCCAAAGCCCCTGAAAACCTATTCAGGTGCCGGGCACAATTTATGAGTACGAAACCCTAAAATTTGCAAAATTTCAAAGTTTCAAGGGGCATAACTCCCGAACCCCTTGGACCTCTGAACCAAAAATTGAACTTGACCTGAGTCTTGTGGTAAACAACTCACATACCAAGTTTGAAGACCTTGCATTATTTCCTTCACAAGTTATCAGTCCGAAACCCTAAAATTCGGAAAATTTCAAAGTTTCAAGGGGCATAACTCCTGAACCCCTTGGACCTCTGAACCAAATATTGAACTTGACCTGAGTTTTGTTGTAAACAACTTACATACCAAGTTTGAAGACCTTGCGTAATTTTGTTCAAAAGTTATCAGTCAGAAACCCTAAAATTCGCAAAATTTCGGATTTTCAAGGGGCATAACTCCAGAACCCCTTGGACCTCTGATACATGTATTTCGTTCACAAGTTATCAGTCGGAAACCTTCGGGGGGAAAGGCGGACTGATGGACACACGACTGAGGGTATCACATAATACCACGCCACTTCGTGTGGCGGGGTATAAAAACTGTAATTTACCCCCCTATGTACCATTTTTAGTAACGACAGTTATGTTGTTTGACATAAGACATAGAAAATATCAAATTTGTAACTAGATACCCTTGTGATGATTCAGTTGAAGTTTGGTTCCATTTGACCTAGTGGTTTCAGAGGAGAAGATTTTTGAAAATGAGCTAACGACGGACGGATGACGGACGCCAAGTGATGGCAATAGCTCACCCTGAGATAGCCAGGTGAGCTAAAAACAATTCTGAATAACTATAAATTTTATGAAGCTACCAGTATCAAAAGGCCTTAATAAGTTTCCACATGGATAGAAAATAATATCACAGACCAGTTGATACATTAAAAGGTCGAGAATACGACAAACATATGTAATTTGGAGTATCAAAATAAATCCACATGCAATTTTGAAGGAATGTGATATGTGATGATGCACAAAACTTTTCAACTTTCTTTTGCACCACGAACCTGGATTTTGACTTGCTGTCGGTAAATACACATGCATGAGACTTGTCTGCTATTACTAAGAATTTTTAGCTTTCCCATATCTTTACACAGGAAAATAAACTCTAACCTATATATATGAGATCACTTGAAGTTATGACTCAAAACAATGAATTGTCAGAAAACAAGGATTAGATAAGTTCAGGTAACACTACAAATACATCTGCAAATTCTAATTTAAAATAAAAAATAATTGTAAAGGTTCCATGGAACCTAATGTCTCGCCAGCTCAGTACATTGTCGTAATTTAGCATATAATTAGATGTGGTTGCTAGATAGAATTTCAAGAAATAACTGGTCTCTGAAACTTTCATACCCTAATTGGAATCAAGTATTTTTGTACAATGACTATTATCAATGAAATGTATTTAAAAAAATATGGTTGCTTAGTAAAATTGCAAAAAATAACTGGTCTTTCAGAGTATCATGAAATTTACCAAAACTGCAATCCTGGATTTGGAAATTTCACTATTGAAAATAATTATTCATACTGTAAGGAATTGAAATAGATAGGTTGCTAGGTAGAATTCCAAAACATAGGTAATCAACGATTACAGAGTTCACCTCGTTATGGCACTTTGTCACAGTAACAAAATTTTGACTGGATGTTGACATCACATTTGCATGCCTAAGCAAGGTTACATGATCCAATAGCTACCATGTATAGTGACTGAGATCTGAACTTGCCTGAAAACTTGGACATAAATCACTGATGCGTAAAACATAAGTCAAAGTGACTTACTTTTGCCTGGATGCTGATGTACCATCAGAGATGCATGCCTATGGTTACATGATCCTACGTTGTATAGTGACTGAGATCTGAACTTGGACATAAACTTGAATGTTAGTCGTTCAAGCAGAAAATATAGGTCAAAGTGACCTAATTTTGCCTAGATGCTGACCTACCATCAGAGATGCATACATATGCAAGGTTACATGATCCTACCATGTATAGTGACTGAGATCTGAACTCGGACGTAAACTTGAATGTAAGTCGTTCAAGCGGAAAATATAGGTCAAAGTGACCTAATTTTGCCTGGATGCTGACCTA